>JANSTT010020631.1:0-46767 GCA_026745375.1 Platyura marginata | reverse complement strand
GAATGCTGCCAATACATATTCGAATCAATGGTTCGAACGAACTCTAGACGATTCAGCTAATCGCCGTATAACATTGGTCTCTCTCGAGAAATGTTACCCTAAATTTATTTGTTTTCTGCTCATTTCAAGTAAACCGAAGAAGAAATGATTTTCGCTCGGGGATCCCTCGCTCGTCAATATTAAACGAAATTTTGGTCGCAATAACTTTGGGGTTTAATTCTTTCCACAAGTCGGTATAATATTTTTTTCGCCTTTATACCCCCAAATTTTTGGATTTTTGTTGTTGTAAAAAATGTGTTTTTTTCTTGTTTGTAACAAAAATACAAAAAAATTATTAATACAAAAAATCTTTTACTTTTTGTGCTACATATATGAGGGGGGCTACCATTTTTGACCCATTGTCCCTATAGGACCTCGCCATAAAAAATTGCTATTTTCTTATATAAATTGGAAAAAAATGTTTATTTTCTAACCAAGGTTAATCCCTGAACCTTTATACAAAATTAGTAGGTATAAATTGCCTACTAGATAAAGAAATTTCGTAGACTAGAAATCCCCTTACACCCCCCTTAAAAATTTGTTCATGTATTATATGAAGTATTTTTAATACCGATAAGTGGAAAGGTGGAATTTTGTAGTTAATTGGCAGCCTGGTTTTTGTTGTTGTTGTTGTTCTACCAGGTGCCGCAGTATAAAGTCGGAAGTACATTTGAATAAAAATAATTTCTTTAGTGGAACGTTTATATGGAAAATGAACAAGTAGCTTGTTGTAAATATATCTTGTTTATTATGTTCATTGTGTATATGGAAATGAAATTCAAATAAAAAATTTTGCGTCTGGCGTTTTGTATAAAATAAAATAAAATCATGAAAAATACTGCCGTGTTTCCTCTAACAAAATATACATAGGTAGAGCGTAGAAGATAGTAGAAATGTTATGAATAAATATAAAATTGGCTTATTTTTCGAAAATAACAATAATTATTCTTCTCTTTACTATTGATAAATATTATTGAAATGGAAAATTTGATTAGATGTAGTACCTAATTTAGTTTATTTTTTTTTTTTTATGTGATTTGTTATAAATTTGCCACCTTTTTCTATCTTCTAGAAAATATCACTATAAGACCCATTCGAAATTGATGTACAGTACCCAAATGAATAGCCCTATAAAAAAGGTTTTTAAAACTGATTCACGAATAATATTGTAATTCTCAATTATGTTTACAAACCCATTCACGTGTACTAAACCCAGTATACCCTCTCAGCAGCATCTCTGATGGTTACATCAATTGTTATAATTTATGCATTAACCCGAATTATATTCGTGCTGAAAAGTAAACAGTTTTGATTTTGCATATATACCGTGAAAAAAATATATTTTCGATTGTGTTCCTCGACGACGTGTACGTTACGTACACGATATGGGAAAATACTATTTTTCGATGACGTCTTACCGTTACACCAATCTTTTTTTGATAGTTTTTTTTTTGTGAGAATAAATTTTACTTTTACATACAAATATGTATTTAAAGACATTTATAGGACCGTTATCCTCCTATAAGAATAGCAATTATCCTTTTTTTTTTGGTGATTTTATTGTAAACTTCAATCTATATCGTTTGTGATTTAATCTTAGATTTGGTATAAATCAATTACGTATCAGCTGCGAGGCTGGATTAAATATTTAATTTCGAATTAGCAGCTTGGTAATCAATATTTTTTTTTGACATTTTTCAATTTAATTTAAATACAAAAAAAAAATGGAGTAGGTATTTTTTTTTTGTTTTTGTTTGTTTATTTACGGTGATTATGTGTCACTTTGAAACATTGAGTTTTATGGTTTTTGCAGTAAATATTCATGATGTCGTTTATCTGTTTAGGTTTACCCAAGCAGCCATATAAATTAAATGAATAATTACTTTAATTCACAAGATAAGAATTATTTGGGTTGGTTGGTTGTCTTTAAGAAAAACCTAATGTGTTTTGGCCTAAATCCTAAATACTTGTTTTTCTCATAAAATATCTAAGTTTTATTACGTGAAACCTCTCTCCAGTAAGCTCAATGCTAAGTTTGTATGAATATTTGTCTTAAAGATTCCACAGCTAACCCCTCTTCCCCTCCCCCTCCACCCCGTTCCTACGCACCCTTACGCCTTTGTAAAGTTTTACCGTCAACAACCGTTCCAGAAATACCTGCTGTTAATGAAAAATAATTTATGTATTTTAGTCTCACACTCTTACCTTAATTGAAAATTACGTAGAAAAACAAGAACTTTCCAAATTATTAATTGCGGCCCAAACAAAAACCTAATATACATTTTTTATTTCTTGAATAAAGGTTAAAGCCTTTTCGGAAAATTTTGTTTCAGAACAAATACTTACATATTTCTTTTTAATATTGCAAAAGCACAACCCCTAATGTAACATGCTATACACTTGAGAGCCATTCGGGAATTATTACACAGGGCCATGCACCATCAACTCGATATAAAGTTAAAAATATCTAAATAAAGTTATGTAAAGTGACTTTAATGGCTCATTTTAAGTTTACAAAGGACTTTAAATTAGTGCGGGTGCGACATTTTCAGAATTTTCATTTTGTCCTTTTGTGTTTAAGGTACTTTGCGTGAAAGATAATTCTTTTTAGGTTTACTGTAACGTTTCTTATGTGTATAATAAATAAATTCAGTTGGAAAAATAAAACCAGTAGTTAATATGGGTATGTAGCTGTACCTACTAAATGTAAACAGTAAACCAACTCTATAAAAATTGCAAACAACTACAGTCTTCTCTTGAGAAGTACGGTCCCTGAGCTTTTTATTTAAATTGGGAAATTATTGCGACTATTTTGACATAAAGAGATTACTTTAATAACATTTATCCCGTAATGGAGACGGGGTCTTTAAAGCCTAATATTTTATTATAACTACATATGTATATCTTTAACGTTATAACTAAAAAGTTGTAATATTTAATAATTTTGGTCATCTGTTTATAAAATATTATAAGCGCCCGTGACAGTTTTTTGACATTTGACATATTGAAAACCCAATTTTTTTTTGGGATTTAGTTACATTTTTGTGATTAAAATTAAAATTTGTATAATGGTGATGATCGTACATAATAGGAGATACTATTTCAGTGTACAATGGCAAAAATTAAGGGATACAATAAATCTGAGAGCAATTCCACTTCCATTTACATGTACTTGTTGTTCTTCAGTGGCGTTCTGTAGATAAAATGGATGGTGAACCATGAAACCTTAAAATCTATTGTTTTACGGGATTAGATTAAAAAAAAAATCCAATTTATTTAAAAATAACACTTTTTTAATATTTTTCTATCTATTCTATATTCTCTATTTTTCTTTCTATTGTTAAATCAAATTTTTCGATTGCTATACATATGTATAATAAAATCTAAAATATTAATAACTCCTCAGTTAGAGACTGTCATTGGTTCTTCGTTCTATTATTGTAATTCTAATACTAAATTAATGAAAATTATATGTCTAAAAAAAGAAAAGTCACATAATGTGAGACAGAGGCTTACATGCTTCGAAATTGTTGTTCTTACCATTTTTTGGAAGTTGAAGAGTTGGCAAATTTGAATCAAACCATGATCTCAAAATTTACACAATTATATTTTATTTTATATTTTATGGCCACCTAAAAGATGAACGATATAAATTCTCGATTAATTAAAATTATCGGACAGCATAAAACGGTTGGTTTGTTCGCTAGCTAAACTGGTTTTCAGTCTTGTGTGGGGTTTGTTGTAAATAATCGTAATAGCATTATAACGATAAATATTTCTCGATAAAACATCCACTAAATGCTAACACAGGTCATTGTATTTATGGATTCACCATACAAAATTACTATAAAATGGGCATTTTCTTTCATATTTCGTATGTGAATTATTTTATTATTATTTTTCGTATTGCATATTAAGGGCGAATCATTTTTGATCTATCGTTAAACCTTAGAAGACCCTTAAAAAAAATTACATATTAAGATGTCCACATTTTCTATAACAATTCTAATATGTGTGGAAGCAATGTCTTCTTTACTTGACAGCTTTTGTTTAAATTATCCTCATATTTCCTCATTCACATAAAAATAAATCGATTTTAAATATATATTTGTTAAATATATTTTATTTACAAAACCTATCTTATCAAGTAAAACGAAAGTATTGTTCCGCCGGAAGATCTTTACATTGCACCATAATTATTTCCATAATATTCAAATAAAGTTGTTACCCTCAAGATTTCTATCGAACTCTTAAGTATTCAGTTAACCACTTTCCACTTAAATTGAAAATATCCGAATTCCGTATGTTTGCGAAAATTCATCTTTTTCTTTTTTTTTTTTTTTCTTTTTTTAGAATCGATACGCCAAAAAAGTGGGTAATAAATTTCCGCATGTCTTCAAATGTAATTCAAAAGATTCGGTATATCGATATGTATGTGTACCATCAATTCGAATCGAATCATACTGTGGAAGCTTCTTCCACTTCACTTGATTTAAATTACATTTTCTTCTCATACCAATATTGAATTTTGCCGACAATGAGAAAAGACAGGAGAAAAAAAAGAGAAGAAAATCCATGAAAATAATGGTAGAATTTTCCAACATAATGTAACACAAATCCTGTATAATTATGGTACACTATATATGCCGGATGTATAAGTACCTATACGAAGACGAACCTCTACCTACATTATGCCAATGTATGAAGTTGGAAAATTGGTTTCTTTAGTCGGGATAAATCATATGTAAATGGAGCAAGTGTAAATCATTAAAAATAGACTTCTACCATATGTTCAATTACCTTTGCAGTTTAATTTTGAATGTTTTTTTTATACAGGAATTAGGTATTTAGGTTTTATAGGTTTTTATTGTATTTATTTAGTCCCATTTGATATTTTTTGAAGAAAAAAAAATCGTACGGAAGGTACTTGAAAAGATAACAAAACCTTCT
This sequence comes from Platyura marginata, assembly GCA_026745375.1. Lineage (NCBI taxonomy): Eukaryota > Metazoa > Arthropoda > Insecta > Diptera > Keroplatidae > Platyura > Platyura marginata. The sequence goes on along the minus strand of JANSTT010020631.1, from coordinate 41,778 downwards.
CCAATTTAGTCCTTTAAGAGACCATTTAATCTTTGCTTCTCACATCTTTCCATCAAATTGCTTCACCTCATACATATGAGATGGTACTATATTTTCACCATATTAGATGTCTCTATTAGAATGGATGAAAAAAGGAAACAAAAACGAACTTTTTATAGCAAATCCTGAATATACAAGAGCGAGAACTAGACCTCGTTTGCAAGTTGGTTAGATGGAAAAGAAGGGAATGGAGGAAAGTGGCAGAGAAGGCCAATTCCAACACCGGGATGTAGTGCTAAAAGAAAAAGAAGAAGAAAAGAAGACGAAGAAGCAGAAAACAAGAAGAAGAAGCAGAAAACAAGAAAAGAAGGTGAAAACAAGAAGGAGAAAAGAAGCAGAAGAAGAAAAAAGCAGAAGAAAAAAGCAGAAGAAAAAAACAGAAGAAAAAAAGCAGAAGAAGAAAAGCAGAAGAAGAAAAGCAGAAGAAGAAAAGAAGAAGAAGAAAGAAGCGGAAGAAAAGAAGAAGAAAAAGATGTCCATTTAGAGGAAGAAAACATGCTTTTTATATAAATAAAAAATTGAATTGGGGGGAGGTATTCGAAGGTTAGGGCGATTTTCCAAACCTGGTACAAGAAAAAAGACCAAACTCTAACTCAAACCATATTTGAGTTTGTCTTGATTTACGAGAAAGCTTCTGTGAGCAACATTTTGAAAATTGTTACGTGAAACGATGGCTTCCACTATTTTATCTATTATTCATTTATACAAGTTGTGGAAGTAAAAAAGCATTTCGAAACATTTTGATTGGCTCATATAAAATTCCCAAATTTAATTTTTTTCATTCATTTTTATATCCATTTAGACAAGACGAAGAACGAGAGCTGTTAAATGATGTAATACGTCAATTACGTTCCATGTGAACGAGCTGTTATTAAATTTTTATTGATCTGAACTAAATGCTATAATAGCGTTGTTGTAATGCGATAACGTTCTTCTATATAATAGGAAATTGTGTTAAACAATATGGTGTTATCGGGGATGAACATTTTTATAACCTTTCTTTTATGGTTTATGAGATTAGGCATGTGGTGTGTCTAGATGTCCGGATAGTCATTAAGATAGAAAAGGTATTTATTGCTATAAGATGGGAAAGAACTGGTGTTCAAATTAGGAAATACATACATACCTCAATTTAGTAAAAATGATGGCTGTTTTGCACGACTTTTTTTTGTTGTTGTTGTGTTTTTTTTTGTTTAGTGACGTCGAGCTATGCATTTGTTATTTTTTTTTTTTTAGTATGTTTTGGCCCCTTTTTATTAGTAATTTTCTTTCATGGTGCCATTAACTCCCCCTCTATCCTATAAATGTTGTACGTGAGAGTTTAGATAAGATTCTAGATTAAGATTAGGTGTTAAAATTGGAACAAATTCGAACTCCGCTCCCTTTTCGACTTTGTTGTTATGTATTATTATTATTATTGTTATTAATGATTTTTCTAATACAGATTTAAAAAAAAAAAAATTCCCTAACCACCCCTATACAACTATTTTCTATTATTATTTGTATTTTCCCAGCTTAATAAAGAGCTAGGGAGAATCCTTTACTGCCGTGCGTATAGATTTTTGATGTATTTGTATTTGTTCATGACACAAGAATAGATTGAATTCACCTTTTCTGAAAAAAAAAAAATATTCCAAAAAATGTCACCATACCACCTCCTTGAAACTTTACTACATAGCACCACTGAACATCATCTATGAATAATTCTAATTGATGATCTATTTCCGTGGTGATATTTTTTTTTAATTAGATAATTAGAGATTAGCCTCGAGACTACCTGCAAATTAAAGCTAAGGCTTGTACGAATCCATTGAACACATATTTAAGTTTATTACGTCTTTTGTATTTATTTTGAATTTTTCAAAATGAAATTTCCTTTTTTGTTCGGAATTTTAGCCGTTTTCAGGCGTTCTATAGTAAATGAGTGGAAATCCATGTGAAATTCTATACACATCATTAGAAATGTTCCCAAATCAATTAAAAACGTTAAAATTATTAATTTCATGATTAAATTTATCGAATTCGGAAAATTGTTCAGATTTTCCTAATTTTCCTTTGCATAAAGATTTTCAATAAACATTCTGAATAAATTCATTTCTCTAAAATTGATTTTCTACCGGAATTACCGCGCATTATATTTTATCATTAGGAACAATACTTTTAATTAGAGGTAGAGTAGAGGCAGGTATAATTACTATGCGAAAAACCAGCCTGAACAAAACAAAAAAAAAAGGAAAAAACCGTCTGTAACTATTTTAATTACTCGTGACTACCAAACATTTTTGTTTTAATATTTTTAAGGGACATTTTATGATCTACTAATAACTAAAAAAGAAATAAAAATGTACTATTTAATTTTTATTAAATTATGGAAATGAAACACGACGATATGAACAATTTCCTTTGTGAACACGACTAATGAGTTTCGTGTTGTTCATTGAATTTACATAAAAATAAAGAACAAAGGAAATGAATTTTCCATCAAAAAAGCATGAAAATTCTGATTTTTCCTCGTTATATTTTCCATAAAAAAAAGCGTTGTTTTATCGTGTATACGCAATTAAAATAGAAATAATTACTTTGGGGGGCACACGTACAGCAATACACCATATAACATCTTATTTAAAATATCGAATTGCTAACTTATGAATACAACACCATACCATGTCGCCATTAAATCAATGAAAAGTTATTACCCGTTATGATGATGGGAATTAATTTCAGGTTTCAAGACCTCAGGGCGTCATAGTGCTTCATATAGTGTTTTGATGACAATAATGATGATGGAAATGGAATGAAATTTACATTAGGTCGTTGAAATTAATGAGTTATTATAGGCTTTTATTATCAGTCCTACCATCCTTCCGTCCACCACACCCCCCCCCCCCCCCCTCACACCAATGTGTTAAAATATTCGTTTTCCGTACCATCGGTAGCATCTTTTCCATGTTGTTTGTATAGTTATAAGTAGGCATAGCTACACTTAACCCTTTGAGTGCCAGAGATTTCATTGTCATACATATATGTATCGGAAAAGTCCGAGAGGTTTTTATACGTTCTTGCCCAGTGGTAGAGGCCGTTTCGTCATTGAGATTGTGAGCAATTTGTGGGGAGCACTTTTCTAGGCACTTAAAGGGTTAATATGATATTTTGTATTTAATTTAATTTTTACGCGTTAGCTGATAAAGAAAAACCTTTTATTTTTAACATATTAAATACAATACCTGCTAACTCATTTTTATGTACTTTTCAGGAGACAGTAAAAACTGTTGTTTTTTATAGCGTATATGGTTAAAAAACGATATTTTTAAAACATACTTTTTGTGATAATTTAACCATAGTTGCAGGGTTGCATAGACAATTTTATCCAATAAAAAAAATCATTAAAAATGAGTTAGCGGGTATTGTATATAAGCCATCGATATACATATTTTCCAGCTTTATCATTGTGTTCCTATATCTGTTCTATTGGATTCTCTTTTATTGGATAAGATTAAAGTTTGTTGGGTGTGTATGCTGTGTTGGCTATGTTTGTTGTGTTCTAGGGTGTGATGGGTTAAGTGGATGTGTGGGAAAGAGGAAAGGAGACGAAGGGAAGCCATGTGATTACGTTTTATTTGTTTTTGATCTAATTCCCGTCATATGACGAGTTATTACACAAATAAACTAAAAAACTGGAATTTTAACCTCGCCCAAACGACAATTACGCTTCCACCACACAAAGTACTTAACACTTTGTGTACATATGTATGTCAATATATTTTGGTGGAAGAAAATTCCTTTTTTTTTTAAAAAATATTTTATGGATGAAAATCATTTTTATTATCACTTTAAAGTAGGTAGCTCACTTGAATTAATGACATATGAACATTTTTAATAAGATTTTGTTATTATATACAAGAAATAACGTAAAGTCTTTTTTTTTAATGAGAAGAGACCAGAAGTTAAGATTTGTTTTGCCATTTTTTGACATTTAAATGAGATTAACTTCTTTCTAAGGTAATATGATTGTTTGTCAACACCAACCGTAATATATACATAACGTCCTTTTAGTGTATGCGAACATGACATTAAATATAAAATATTGGTGTCTGAGGAAAATATAAAAAAAAAAAAAAAAAAAAAAAACTGTCACAACTTCTAATATATTGTGAACAAGAAAATAAATTGCCGCTCATATCCTTAAGAGGATGAGTAATAGAATAAATAAGTAATTCTGATTAGATACTTAAATCTTAAGTATCTAGTTATTTATATACGTGTTTATGCTCTCACTAAGAACATATATATATTTACGTATATTTTGATACTTAAAAGTTAACGACTCATATAATCGCAGTGCGTATATTTCATGGTGTCGCAGATAACTACATCATAAATAAGGAACTAAGGCAAAAAGAAAAGAGGCGTTTTGAAGTTGTTAAATACACAACTCCAATCTAAATAGCAGCAAATGAACGCATTTTCGCGTAAATACGGTGATTACTCTTATAGTATGCATATAAATCAAAATGGATTTTGGGCTGTCTATGTACAGTAAAATGTACATATATACGACGATGTACGTATGTAATGTTTGTAATGTTAACTAACGTACATATGTACATTATGTGTGTTGATATATATATGTATGTTAAATCAAGAGCTGGGTGCGTACCCTTTTCAATTTTCGGTTTTGTTTTTGTTTTTGCCTCCACACTCTCAGACAAATAAAGATGAAACATTTTATTGACGGGAAATTTTTGGAAAATTTAAAATGCGATTTTTTGTTTGTTTATCTAGAGCATTGTAATGGACATTTAAAATGCAAAAATAAAGTTGCTAGGATAAGGTAACATACATGTCTTTCATTTTTTTTTCATGAGAAAAGTGTGTGTTTTAAGGACGAGAAGGGGAGGGTTGCTCTGCCATCAATATTTCATAAGTATCAATACCGAATTTATACCGCATATTTATTATTTAACAAATATACGAGTACGAGTTTATTACATATATACCTTTTAAGTAGGCGTAGGTATCAGTCACTTAAAATATACCTTTGCATCAATATTTATTGATGTGTAATAAGTTTAATAGCATTTAAATGGTCCTATTTCAACTTGCTTACATTGAACAATATTATAGTTAACAAATAATAATAAGAGGCGGTGTAAAATCGGTATTTTATTGTTTTGCTATTTATTTGTTTTGTACAGGGATATAAAGTATAGCCAATAGCCATATAGATCGCTAATGAAAGATTGTGTTGAAATCCTGAAAGCTGCGCAGAGGTCAGCGAAAAGTAAGATTCTAAAAGTAATTTTTTTTTTTTTCAAGTACTTATTCGGAAATAACACACGATTTTGTTCAGAGAAGTTTTTGCTAAAATAAAAGTTTGTAGGGGAGGGTTTCTGTAGCATTTATTACATTTTTTGTTTATACAAACTGGAAATTTACTGATATTGATTAATCTGAGTCTGATTTTTTATGAATTACTTACACTGTGGCCTATTGTATAGTACTCCAGTTACATTTATCTCAATTGATCTGATGATCTTTTTACTTAAACCTTACAAATGTTCGCTATTTGACCGCCATTTAAGGAATGCTATTATTTTTTTTAGATAATGTCATTATCAGCCTGTTTTTAGAGAAAGAAAAACATTTTCATGTTTTACTCCAGTCGGACTTGAACCCGGGACCTCTTCTTCCAAAAAGCAACCAATCGACTGAGCCATTTGGCTAATTTACTGATATATATAACAGAACCAAGAGTATTTCTATCACTTAATTTAGAGCGTCAATTAGCCCTGTGTTCAAAGTCGCTAGCACCCCCTCCTCCTTCAAACTTACAAACGATAATATTTATTTTATTGATATATACTGTCTAAATGCTTTTAGTTTATTGAAATTATTTGTAATGTTTCCCCATTCCAATGAATACACCATTGGGATACAGTTTTTTGTATCTATGTTTCTGTCGTATTTCACTTACTCGCCCAATTTTTCTATCTATACACATATTATGTGGCTGAAAACTATTAACTATTCATCGCTACAATTTTATTGAACTATCAATAGTGTGGAAACATCTGCATAATTTTTTAATGTTTTTGAAATGTATAGAGTAAAATACCTACAAATTTTAATGTATTTTTGTAGATTAATATGAGCATATGAATATATCATTTAATATCCATCCATATATGTATAAATAATATTGAATCATTTTAGGATTTTGAGATTTTAAAGGATTAAATTTAAAATTACAGCTCATATGAATTTGTACTTTATATGTGATACATACACATAATAAATACTTATATAGTAAGAAGCAAATTATATACAATACAGTAAGCTTAAATTTAATAACCCTTTCCATATCGAGTTTCCTACTTCAAACGCAAAATAATGCCACAAACTAGATAAATGTCCTATTCAGTGTTGACTTAAATATGTCGCTAACTTAATTCTAAATAGGATTTATCGTATACATTAAAGCCACAGATTATATAGAGATCTTAACCAATTTTATTTTTTTGTATATAAATATATTATTCGTATCATATAATTTGTGTATGTATATATTACAAATAATGTACATATGTACATACATACCTATACAGTATGTACATATGTATGTTATGTAGGTACATAGATGTAATATTAATACATTACCTGAAAAAGGGAAAAGCTCGAACGAAATTTATGTGGGATTAATGATATACCATGCCAGAGCTTCTTTGAAAAATAGAGGAAAATATTTATTTTCAGTAACACACATATTATTATTCCGTATTAATACCCGTTAGTTGTTTGGTTGAAACCATTTTCTTCGTATTATGTACAATTGTACACAACCTACATAAATATCCTACATATAGGGATTAGTTAATAAAATAATTCGCAACTCAACCAAGTGAAAAAAAAACAAAAACTTTGCTTTGATAATCGATATCTGGTGTAAAAGTAGAATGGGGGTAAGTAGTATATTGTACTGCCTACTTTTATCACAAACATACCAACTTATTCATTCTGTCAATAAAATAATACATTTTTGGTATGTAATACACACACACATCGCTTTCGCATATACATATACATAAGTATGTATATATTGGATCCACACTAAATGTCATAATAGTTAGCCTCAAAAAAAAATTGCAGTCAATTAAAAATCAATCCAACTTTCCGTCAACTTTTTATGCCAACTGAATTCATTTGTATTTACTATAAGTGATGATGCTTGATTGCTTATACTTACCCTAACAGGTTCTAGGATAAAAACCCCTTTGATAATTTTTTTTTAAAGCGGCCAAAATCCCACCCTGATAATTTTTTCTAAAGCGAACAAAATACCAATGGAGAAAATCGATCCTGGACAAGGAGAATTCTGTCAGGGAAGATTTTGTTCCGGGAGGGAGGGGGTATTTTGTCCGTTTTATAAAAAATTGTCAGGGGGATTTTGTCCGTCTACCGCCCTAATATCATCATTTTGATTGGAAGTTCCAATCGACATTCCAACCACTAGCAGGTAATTTTTTTCCATTATTCTTAGGAAATCCTACATGGAAGATCCAATGGAATTTCCATATGAAAATTGTCGTTTTTTTCTCCATCTTTCAAGTAGAAAGAAGAGAAGTTGTCTACTTTTTCTCCAATAAAACTATGGTATTTTTTCTCATACTTATTTTCCAGTGGTGCAATAGAAAATTTTCCGATATATTTTCCAATGAAGATATGGAATTTTTTTTTCCTACTTATTTTCCAGTAGTGAAATGGAATTGTTTCCAACGTGATTTCTTGAACAATGGAATTGTTCCCTACTTATTTTCCAAATGGAGGTATGGAATTTTTTTCTATTTATTTTCCAACCAAAAATTTGGTCGTTACGGTCGGCACAAATATGGAGTTTTTATTGGTTAGTTATTGTAACTTAACTAAATAATGATAACTTAAAGAAAAATTAAGAAAATGTCGACATTGTTTTTATCTTAGAATATACATACTTCAATGACCAAATTTCCTATTATTTCATGTTGCATTTTCCACCCACTAAGCATCAAGCATTGAAATATACGGAGTTTTGTCGTCGCCGTTGATAAAATTGGATTGTTATTAAGATTTATTTGCTCACATTTTTACGAGTATATGAATAAAAAAGGTTTATAAATAGAATATTTTCCAATTGAGTTTGGAATGCATTGGATGATTTTTTATTCTAATAAAAATTCCAATAGATATTTAATTGGAATCATTTGGATGTTCTTATGGTGTACACAATATATTTTCATTTGTTGTATGAGTGAATAAGAAAATTTCTTCTTTTTTTTTCAATTTCACGAAGTTTTATAATGCAAAATGTTTCATTATTTTAATTAGACTTTTTCATTTTGAAATTTGTCTGATGATCCCTTCTTAAATCGAGTATTTGATCAAATTCCATCTTCATTTATTATTAATTTAATTGCTGCCCCTGTCACCATACTTTATATATTCTAAATTTCCTATAATCGAAAAAAAAAATTTCAACATAAAAAAAACCTTCGTTCACACAAAATATACAATCACAGGATTAGAAGATACAAAATCACGATATTTAACGTTTGAAATAATATAATCCGGTCGCTAACACCCCTATAAGAACTATCCCCATACAAAGTTACTATCAAATGGCCATGTACTAAACTTACATAGGTGGAACTAGATAATTGAGACGAATTTTAAAAAATTAATTATTTTGTCGTACACATACCTGTGAATGTAGGTATAATATAAATATATGCTCCTACATATATTACGAGTATATTCATTACCAAATAGGCTAAAGGTATTTATGTAAATAATAATTTTAAACTAAAATATATTTATATTATCTGTCTATAGGTACCTTATGATGCAATTTATAATATTGTTCAATGTCACAACCGACATGACAGAATGACTATCTCTACATTCACTACCCAGTGGAACCATTTGCCCAAATTACCCAAAATATCCATTTGGTCTAATTTGAAATCCACCCAAAATTTATAAGCTCTTAAATTTAATGTATATTTTTCCCAGCCATTTTAGCATTATAAAATATATAAAAGCGACAACAATAAGACAAATGCCCCTTGAACCAACAATGTAATGAAAATGCAATAAATGTGTTGGGGGTTTTTTTTCGCCCGCTATGGTCGTCGCAATGAATTCATAAATTGTTTGAAATGAAGTTGAACATTTAAATTCAACCGCAATTATCTCGTATAGTGTAAAAACCGCTTGTATTATTTTTGTACATTAATTCATATTTAATGGAGTAATTATTGTTATAGCAATATACTATACATTTTCAACCCTAGCATACGTATAGGGATATTTTAATACCCCGTGACTTTTTTTTTTAAATAGCTGTAAAATTATTGTATATTTTTTAACATAAATTTCATATACTTTTGGGACCTTTTCAAGCCATAAATTGGATGAAACATGTGAGGGACGAAATGGATTGTTGTTTTTTTTTTTAAATTTTAAATGGCGGCTAAATTTGGGATGGTTGCTAAAATGAAAATAATTTGTATGTTCTGTCATTTTTGAACCTATCAGCTGAGAATTTTTACTAATTTCCAACATTTAAATGTGTTTGTGTTTCAAAATGGCGGACATACATATTTGTCTGACATTTTGGAAAAAAATTTGAAAATCCTTATAAAACAGTAAAAATTTCATTGTAATCGGTTCAAAAATGCTGATGATACAAATTATTTTCGTGTTTGTAGCCATCTTGAATTCCGTCGCCATTTTGAATAATTTCGCAATATTGTATTTCGTATTTTTGATGATCCATCTTAGCTTTTTATCAACTTATTCCATAAAATCAATTTCAACAGTATGCGGACAACATACTCGACCCGGTTATTAGTACATAGTTAGGGTACTAAGGGTTAATATTATCAGCAAATAAGTATATACGTACATTATGTACATACATAAGTACACAGGTATTATAAGTACTTTATACGGATATATATATGTAGGTATATTCATATTGCAGGTACGTGCATAAATTAGAATCCTGTTAAAAGAGATAATGGAAATATGTAATTTTAAAACCGTTGCCACATAAAGCTGCAGTATACTACTACTAACTATACTCTATAGATACTTGTAAACTCATGGCGTAATTTTTTTTTAAAGATTCAACAGTATCAGCACCTATTGTTTCAGCATTTTTTTTTTTTTTGTAAATTATAGGTAAGTGTGTGCATGACGATAAGATTATAGATATAAAGTAGAAGAGTACAGTAGAAAGACGGGGTAAAATGTTCATTATTCAAATTTTGTCATAAATTATTCATTTACTCGAAAAATACTCGGGATTTTATTAATTAACCAAAAAGTTTCCTGTCTTACCGTTAAGGCGCTACAATCATTTTTTTATAATTTTCATGTATTTCCAAGTATATTGACATTTGATTGATCCAATGTACCGGGTTTTTTTCTTCGTGGATGTTTTACACAAACTTCTCATCATAGAGAACTGAGTTTGGAATACAGCTCTTCAAACCTGTTAATCTATTAATATTTGGCGAGAATGCCCTCACCCTTTTATTTACCCAATACATTTTTTTTTTGTGAATAATTAATATTTTCTCATTAGACAAATAAAAAATGTTATTAGTTAGGTACTGAAAATAGACCCGCATCCCTCATACAAAGTGTTTATGTGATTAGTATTTTCTCAGTTTCATCAAGAGCTATCTAAGAACTTGAACATTTGTACATAAATGATTGGATAAAATCTGAGTTCACTAATGGCCAAAATCCTGTCGTCCCCATTCCCACATAAATTTTTCATCGGAAAAGTGCTTTCTCTCAGCAAAATGAAGTGATATGGAAAATGTTAGCTTTCTCTCCACTCCCTTTTTTTATATTTACTTGTTATGTGTACGATATGATTTTGTATATGTTTCCGTTCAGAGATAGCAATAATGGTGAAAAGTCATATCAGAACATTTTTACGCACTCAGAAAAAAAGCCAAAAGTCATACATAAAATTATGATTCCTTATACATACTCCGATTCCATGAAAAAAGGAAGAGATGAGGAGAAGTCACATCTAGATTGCTTTTACTGAAAATTTATTGTTATATGGTAGCCATATTTTATGTTTTTTTTTTTTTTTTTGTGGTATTCTTTGGAAACATTTTCATTTGCCCGAATAAAACGAGACGATTTCAGAAAGAATATGAATGCTTCAGTGACATTACATTAAAAACAATGATATTTATGAGTGCAATTGTTATGCGTGGGATGTATTTATGTTATTTCTAAATTGTGCTTTTTTATGGTTCCATTTTAATATGTCAAAGAAATGTTTTATGCTCATTTATGTAGGACCAAATTTGGTAGAATACATTTAGTTATGATAACAATGTACAAATACATTTACATACATACATCCTACACATATGCGTGGTAACGTGTTATTGAAACATAACTTAAATGGATGAGCAATATAATTTACCCTATTCCAGTAAATTTGTTGTTAAATTTAACGTCATGTTGATATCCAGAAAACACGCACCGCAATTTAAGAATTGTTGGTAAAATATTAACAATTTCGTAATGGCATATTGAAAGAATGTCTCGCCAAACTGAATTTAGCAAGGGGTGCCCTCACCTTTTTACCTACACTTACCCTTTTTTTTTAATTATTTCAGCCACATGTAGAGTTTACGTAAAATGTTAGCGGTGGAATGAAAATTGGATAAAATTACGCTATCTATTACCGAACCACCCGTACATCCGCATCAATGACACAACAGCCCTGGGCGGGCCTTCGCCTAACTCGTAAAGAGCATTCACAGTGGTTAATTTTTTTTTACAATGGGTGTGGTTCCTGGTCACACAATCAACCCTTATCGGGGCTTGAGAAAATTTCAGTTGAAAACACTCCAATTGTCAAATTCCACAAATTTACGTACCTCAAGATATTTTTTTTTTAACATTTGAAGTGTTTCTTTCGTTGAATCGACAACCAGCATTTATTCCTTGACCTACATTTTTAAGTGATATTTGACCCACTCGGCCTAATGTTCAAACTCCGTATAAGAGAAAAACACTTCATATTTTACTCCCAGGATCGAACCCGGGACCATCCGTTCCAAAGGCATTTCCTCTACCACTGAGCCATTTGGTCCACTTTTATTTAAAAAAAAGCCTTCCTTTTCATTATCTACGCTTCTTTTTTTCTATTCTATAGTTTCTTCGAATTATGATTTAATTTATGAATCACTTTTTCATGTGTAGGGTGTCAGGTAGACATTTTCGCAATAAGAATATTACACAAATGCATAAACACAAATATAAATTGAATAGAAAACCTAAACAAATTTCACCAATCACATCAAAAATAAACAAAATCAAAAAAAAAAAAAAGTTATCCACAAATGTGGGAAAAATGTTGTTTCATGATTGGAGGCAATTTTCAATGCAGAAAACCGAAAAACCTTTAAATGTACATTACACAGTAATATAAGACTCTGGCTTTATTTGTTGCTATCTAACGATCGGTTAGCTTTAATATAATAAAATTCCAAACAATTTCCAAATAGAAAAAATATTTTTCTTCCTTATTTTGAAAATAAATCAACGTGGGACATGATGTAAGCAATCAGAATTATTATGAAAAATGAAAGCGGTAATTTTAGGGTTAGTTTTATGTTCGCTTTATCAAACTTTAGCGCCATAAGGTAAAGTAGGTATTGAACATTAGCAGTCTCGAATTATATTTTTTTCTATAGAAATAATAATTTTTTGAAAAATGTTACATACATACAAACATAGATACGCATGTATACTACACGCACTTTTCGTAATTTTTTTAAGTAAGTATAAATGTCTATATTGAAATTCATTGTGAATTAATTCATTTCCTTGATTACAAATCATTTTGTTAATAATGATAATAATTAATATGGGTACATTATTGTGATTGGTAACCTTAAAATACAGTTCATTATGGACACGCAATATTTTGCTTTTTCCAAAAAATAATCAATTTTTAAAGTATACTAAATAACTTTGGTAGGTTTATATATTTTCTGTACATATATATGTATGTATGTATGTAATACATTTTCAACTAATGTAATGTCCATTAATATTTGACCCTTTTAAATAAACGAATATTTGGTGTTCTTAGAGGTTTGAGTTCAAATATCTATGTACATATGTATGTATATGGTTGGGTGCTAGAGGGTGCGAAGAAGTGTGCGCACCTTATTTATAAGGTGAATTGTTTGATGGGTTTCAACACTTACTCCATAACTCAGAACGCTAACTCTTGAAAACGATACGACGCGTATTTGTGTCGTTTATCGGTTTTTTTTTCTACTCTGGCAATAGTTTCGTCGACGACGTGAATACGCCTGCTAAACTACGGTCGAATACCCGGCTGTAAACATAAAACATTGACATTGACATTTGATGAATTGTTGTAGTGGAAATGTTTAACGAAACAATACCGCCTATAAAAGCCTAATCGACTATCGTTTTCAAGAGTACATCCTCAGACTTGCTTCTTCATATGAATGCTAAACACATCACTTCCAGTGGCTTAGACTTAATGATTCCATATTCCATCATAGTTAGTATCCTGTGATCGTGTCCATCTATCCAAATACTAGGAATGAATATCACATAACAAATTATAATTTGACATGATCATATAGTAGCAATGATTGTCAGTAAAAGATTTCCTCTCAACATTATATTAAAAATCTTTATAGTTTCGTCTATTACACGCCATATTGTGTTGATCAAATCCAAAGACTGATCACTGATCAGGAAGTCATAAATATTTCTTAGAACGTCGTTCAATGGACTCTCGCTGTGCATATTTTATAGCTTCTACTTTGGAAATTCCACCTCAGAAGCTAGTCACAATTATGACCCCTTTTTGTGGTTAAGCCTAGTCATTCAACTGATATGTACGCCCTTACAGTTCGCTCTGATTTTATTACAGGCCCATTATTATTGAAAACAAAACGAAATTGTCCTGTTGCATAATTAACAAAACCTATGCTCACTATGGATCCTGAAGTTATTTTTATTTTATTTGAACATTTTTTTTGTTAAAATTTGTTTTGTGTTCTTGGAAACATTTTCGTACCACCACTCTTTCGTTCGACCAACATCGAAACTTTAGAATACATTTCCATCGCACTTATAGAGAATTTCAAGATAAAGGTGAACATTTATCTGCGTAATCACTTTCTCTTCCGTCAATAGCGTGACTACAGGGGAAAAGGGAGGGGGTGGTGGGTAACAATTTCGGTTTAGACGTTGTAGACGCATAAAATGGTGGAAATTTACATAAAAAATAAAATATATTTACCTACTCTTCTAGTACAATAATTTTTATCCCGATTCATCCTATATATATAGTATATATGTATAGACAATATTTTCCAAATAAAAATTAGGCGCATACCCAAATATTTTCAATTTTTTTGTTAAATTTGTAATATTTTACCGGCATACATCTTGTTTTACGATTTGTAAAACAGAATAAGGAATCCTAAAGGTTTTCATACCGAATGGCACAAAATATTTACGCCCAAAACACGACTGGGCGCGTGACCGACCCAAAAGTTAAATTATTACATATTTAAATTGTATTTTATCATCACCAAACTTTTTACAAAATGTCTTAAGGATTATATACGTGCAAATTCTCATTTCATCATCCTTCCGCCATCCATTGAAGCGACATAAGAGAGAGAAAAAAAAACAATTTTTCAAAAAGGAAAAATATATACTTAATTGAGAAAATGTGTACCTAGACGCAGTGATGGCTAACGTTTTAAGCTCCTCGTGTCAAATAGTTTGATAAAAATCTTACTTTAATAGCGGGTATCGTGTCACATATTGAAATATCCCTAATTTTTGTGATATTTTCAGGCCTAGTAAATATTTATTATATAAAAATATAAACAAATATTTAATTCTCTACGTCAATGACTTTTTTGTTTGTTTTAACTAGCATTTGTTAAATCTTCGATTGCCAACGCGCAATCGCTACTAACTTCATCTGTGAGTGGGTCTCACAAAATATGTAGAGGAGAACATTTCAATTTAAAGTCATCGCTAGATTCTTCACAGTGTTAAAAGTTTCTGGTATTCAGTTCCAGACGCTCAAAATATCCTTTTCTTAATGGCATTCCATTCACCAAACGTATTCTTTCCATACTCTTAATTTTGGACCTTAGGGTCGAAGCCATTACCATTACTATTTATGCTTCTTTGAATGTCTAATAAAAAAATGATATTTTTTCGTAAGTTAGTAAAGATTTCGATGACGAAGAACGTTCATAAACGGCGCGTGTCATTACCCTACACTTTTTATTTTCTGTCAAATCTAGTACAACGAATAATTATTTTTAGCCAAATTATTATGTTCTTCGAAATAGAGCAACAATTCAACTACTGTACGAGTCGTCTTTGTATTTTTTTTTAGGTGCCCTTCAATAAATAAAGGGCATACTATTTTATGTATCATATTATAGGTGATACGCACTTTCCACCCAGATGCTTTTAGATTTTTTTTTATTAATTTTCCCTGTTTTAATTTGCCTTTTTCCATTAGAATATAATTTTTTTTAATGAAATACAGAAATTCATGCAGTGTAGGGTTAAAAGTGTCTTGGCGTGTCACTTCTGACACGCGTGTCATTGGTTCGCCATCACTGTGTGGAGGATGTTTAATTACATCGTACATTGTTGATTAAAAATATTGTTATGGTAACGTCAATTTATTTAGTTCTCTAACTCTAACACAGATCGTATATATTTCTGTCTATATATAACTACAAAATGAGATTTGAGATTTCTAAAAAGGACATTTAATGATAACAATTTATATTACTTGTCTTTGTATACGTACTCGTATAATATATATATATATATGTATATATTATATAAAGCATATTATGTTCATTAGATTAACAAAATACAATATCACAAACAAAACTCCTCACGAGTGACTCCTACGCAAAAGGTTATTAGTAATTATAATTATTCATTAACATCATTACGTAGTACTTATGTATAAATGTAATAATTTGCCATTATTGCTATACGCACAGGCAAAACATCCTTTGTGAGTAATTAGACATAATTAAATAATTTAGATAACTACATACTTAATGGTAGAGAAAGTAATTTTCGTTCGTACATATATTTATACAGAAATGCATTTTCTTCTGGCTAACTTTGTTATACACACAAACACACACAGGAACACAGGGTCGAAATTTTAATGAAATCGTGTGGAAAGTAATTATGAAAATTAGATTATTACACTTATTTGAGACGAGCCACTTTGGTCCGGAGTTTTCGGAATTAGTTTGTTGGTAAAATTACCTAGGGAAAAACGATCTGAAATTAGACTTTAAATAATGTGCTTAGTGTTAGGTAATGTGTACATGATGTAGGAAAGTAGATTTCTTTCTATTATTTTAATTAAAAAATAAGTAAATGTAGGGATACTTCTATTTTTCAGGTACAGCCTTTTATTTAATGATTGTTTTGAACGAAGTACCGTCCTACATACATATATATCGAATCCTTTACAGGTCATTCAAGTATCCGTCAAAATTTTATAGATTAAAATGTTCCTTGAGACTGTCTAAGACGTGTGAAAGTTGGTTAAAAAGGACCTCATAGAGGTTAAAACAAACAGACAATTAAAGTTCATGTCAAGTTAAATAAAGGGTTGAAATCGCTTGAATTATTGATCCTATCATCATGAGACTATTTAAAAAAGAAAAATTACGTCATTTTGATGAAAGAAACCAAATAAAAATTTTATGGACCTTAAAGGGTTAACTTTTTCAAAAAATTTATTTGGCAAAAAATGCTGAAAATTTAAAATTATATAAAAATACAAAGTTTCAAAACCATATATTTAGTATTAAGAAAGTTCAAAATTGTGTCACTTTTTAAAAAACCACCGAAAAAATTTTCGCTAGATGTTCGCTACCTTACTACATTTTTTTTCGGTTTCTTTCATCAAAATGACGTTAGTTTTTTTAAAAATAGTCTCATAATGATGGGATCAATAATTCTTACGAGTCGCCACTGCCTCCTGGACCCCACCTGGTATAATATGTACTGTAAATCACCTCGTATCACAAGGGTTAAAAACAAATGTTTACCTATGAGTTAAATGTTTTGCAATGCCATGTTATTATTTTTATAAAACACGAATAACAAATATTCTTCACTCAGGGGAAAAATCCGATTTCAAAAAGTTACGAAAATATTTATTTGCAATTTTTTCAAAAAAAAAAAAATTAATTAATAATCAATAACTGTCAATGCATAGAAATTTTATGCTAAAATTATCTCATATAGAGGAAAACATAAACTGTCTGTATTGGATATTTATTCGAAACGAAATACGCGATAATTCTCCAGTGGCTGGGTATTCTGATATACGAGGAATTGGAATTTTTGAAAAAATTATTGCATTTTGCGTCATAATTCACATAATATTATAAAGTGTATTCTGACAAATGTTAAATGTGAAATGGTGGTAATAATATGTATAACTCACAATTATTGCAGTTTTATTCCCCATTAGAATTTGATTGGTGTGGTGTGTGGAAAATAATATTAATTTGTGGGAAAAATTTCTTTTAATATATCGATGGTTATTTGTGAAAAGGGCCTAACCCTAATTTTTCAAATTCTTCAGGAGAGAGAAAAAACTAATTTATTTTACACAGCGTAGAGATGATAAGGGACCGTTTAAAAAGCGGGGAAAAACCATATTTTTTCGTGAAATTTAGTAAAATAGTGTTGCTAATTAGTATAAAATATCCCAAATTACCAGATTTCATAAAAAAAAAACTATTTTTGAAAAAATGTATGTTAGGCCCTTTTGACAAATATAACCATCGATATGACATCTGTGAACAAAATGCAAAATGTGCAAAATTTTGAAAAAATAGATGCCAACATTTTTTTCTTCTTTGTAAAATTTATTTTGTATTGAGATTCACTGGAATTGTGAAATAGTTTTGAGGAAATATTTGCTGAGGAATTTCCAATTTACTATTAGAATAGGATCACAGATCTAGCTAGTAAACATAGATAGAATAAAGGATGACAATTTGGTCTACACAACTTCTACTTTTGTGTGTGTGTGTGTATGGTTTTTACTCAGTCTATACTTTTTTCTAAATTCATATGAAAAATGACTATTTTACAGTATATTTGGGAGTTCTATAAGGGTTAACAAACGTTCAAAACAATTTTATGTATTTTAAAGAATAAAAACATTCTACATTTTTACTTTCTTCTAAATTCATATAAGAAATGTGAGGGACTGCACATTTGATAGAAATTTTGTTAGGGCGGGCGGAAGGTCCTCTTATAAGGTAAAGTGTGGTAAATTTTTTTGAAGGTCGAACGGATGGAGGAATTTTATTTTATCCATTTGAGTACAATACCAAGCGACTCGTGCACAAAAAAAGTCTGCTGCTAAAATTTCAAATTTCCAATTGAACGCGTTCTTTAGTCATACCGATGAGCATAGGCGTCCGCTCGGGGGCCCCCCAACATGTTTCTCTATTGAATAAAAAACGAAAACGAAGTATTCTGAACTAATATTTGGAGCCAGAAAAGTAATGACAAGTTCTCTATTTATTGTCCAATATAATATTTCGATAATCAAAATTTAGACAAATAAACTTCAGACAATTCAGATGATTTAAAATTCTGACATAGTTTTAAATTCAGATGAATTAAGAATCCGATATTTTCAAATTCTGAAATATGTATCAATAATTAATTTATTGATAAGAGTTCTTGAAATTTTGTATGTGAGGATTTAGTTATAAAATTCTATTTTTCTTCCTATATCCTGTTCGGATAAATTGTGGTTAAACTTACAACATACATTGTTAATCACAAAACACGTAATTTAAAGGGCTGATGTCGGTAAAGTAACAACAATTATATGATCATCTACTAGCGATGATCGTATACAATATATACGTGAACCGAAAATGTTACTATAATATGCTCTAATGGTAGTAATATTGATGTTAAATTTACGTTGAAAATAGCAACGATTTATACATAAATGCTCGTACAATCGTGCATGTGTATGTGTGTATTTGTGTGTTTTATGAGTTTATTCAATTTTGCGTTTATGTGCTCAAAAATGGCAATTTTTTTTTGCAAGTTTTAAAATTTAAAGAAATAAAAACCGTTATTATTTGACTTTTTCAATAGTGTATGCGAATAACAAAAAAAAATTTTATTACATCAGGTTTTATAAGAAAAAAATCATAAAATTCCAGTTCGTAAACATCTCTTTATCATATTCATGGTTTTCTACGTGAAATTATTTTTTATATTTCTTTGTTCACAGTACATTTTTTTTTTTTTTTTTTCATCATGCCTCAAAAGATGATTCTTTTTATATGTTTTTAACGACCCGCATTTAGGCAACCATTTCGCAAACGATTTTTTAAGTACTTACTGATGGTATGTGCTCTATCTAGTATCTTAAATATTCGTCTATACTTATATGAAACATAAAAAATAAAACCGTTGAAGATGTCTGAAACACCATAAAACCAACATCATCTCACACTTTACAGTAAATATGTATATATGTATGTATGTATGTATAGTAGCTTTACCAAGAAATAGCGGTATCTCTATCTTTAATGAGCTTTTCCACTTTTTTTCATATTGTTTTATGTTTTAGTAGTTATAACAAAAAAAAAAAAAAAAACTTTTTTCCACCTACTTTACTATATAATTTAAAAACATAAATATGTATGTGTATGTATATGTATATATAAAGCATCTTACTAATCATGTAAAATAGGTGTGCATATATAGAACGACTGTGTATATGTATGAAGAATCCCATCAACGCTAAGTTTAACGAACAAATTGTTAAGTTTCACTGGAAAACTTTTAAAATTCAATTTTTTTTTGTGCTTCTCTCTATCGTTTTGAAGGAGGTGCCAAAAATTAGGTTTTATTTATTATACCATGAAAGATTATGGATAACGTTCTCTTCTCTTGAGAACATCATCATGAACAGAAACTTAGCATGCAAATTGACATTGAGGAAATTTAATTAATCTTTTTTTTTTTTTTTTTTTTTTTTTTTCTTTTCGGACGGTATACACAAAAGTTGTTTATTTTATTGCAGTTTTGTAAACGTACAAACACCCTTTTGGATTTTAAAATGTATATTTAAGTTTGAAGAACGGAAAATGTTCCTTAATAACAACAACAGCAACAACAACACAAAAAAACTGGAGCCCGTTTTTCTTGATTAAAAGAAATGTTTTTAGTTTAATTGAAATGTATATGTATTGCTCAGTGGCTTCAGTTTTATCTTGTTTTTTTACCCATATAAAAGTAAAATATGAAAAATTATATTTTTGGCTCGTTCTTTCGAGATCTGTTTTGAATTGATGGAAAAATATTTGCCACTGTGCTCTGTGGTTTTTATATTACGTTCAAAAGTAGGTACTATATATATATATATAAATACCAATGTAAATACACATAGTATATACCATTCCTACATAAAATAAATTATTTATGTACCTTAGAGGAGCATGGGTTATATTTTCTATTCCTATATGGTATATAATGTCTTATTTATATGAATCTGTTTTTCAATTATTTAAATAAGAGAGCTTCTCGTATTTGTGATGAATTATAATGTTTAGCGTTGTGGCAATAATTTAATTCCTTTCAGATAAAACTACATATATATATATATATATATATATTATATATAGATGCCTATACCTACAATTAGGGTGGATTAAATTTCATCAAATCAGTTTTTAGCAAGAATATTTATTATCTTCTGTCAAAAAAATTTTCATTTAAGTTTTTGATCATAAATGTACACTTGCTATACATTTTCGGATCCAGAATCTTTATTTCTATAGATATTTTTTAATTTTTTAAGTAGTAGTAGTAGAATAATAGTAGTATAATTTTGCTTTAAAAAATGTATAATAAAACTGAACTTCAAATGTGTGATTAAATAATTTTTATAAAGTTGAAAAGTACTGCTTGTTAATTTTGTTAGTTTTTCCTGCTAATAATCTGCCTAATATATACTAATAAAAATACATCGCAGTACAGTCTATTGTGTGAATCTAGCGTTCTCCAAACGTTGCCTCCAAGAAGTTCGATCTCAAGCGAATAGTTCGCCAGTTTGTAATGCGCTTATTTGACAATTAAACACTATCACATCTTATATACAGAATTTATTATTTTTTAATGTTTACCAATGTTGCTTCATACTACCATTCCTTCGATTTTTATATAATCACTTCCACTTTGCTTCTGCTTCACTTTCTTCAACTTTTCCTTTTTTATACATATACATATGTACTTCTTACTTTCTTCACTTTCTTCTTTGCTTAACTTTTGCTCTATTTAATTTTGCTTCTTTACTTTCACTTTCTCTTTTTGCTTAACTTTTCTTCTTTACTTTCACTTTCTCCTTGCTAACTCTTTTTTCTATTTTTTTTCCTTCTCCTTAATTCGTTCGGCTTTTTCGGTCCAGCCAGACTGATCCCACTCCTCAATTTTTCGGATTCTCTTCCTCAGGCCTTCATTGTTCTCGGTTTAATTTGATCTTCATTGTCCTAAATTAATTGTTCCAGTGGCGTCTCGAAAGGGGGTATGTTTAGTTAAATTTTATAATTTGGTTATTTATTTTTCGGTGTAGTGTACATATGTCCGTCTTACAAGTTTGGTAATCCAAGCACACGCGCAGTTTTTGCCAATAATATTTTGTCCATCTCTTTCGTTGGTCGTCCTGCAGCCTCCTTCCTTCAGGTTGTGTATTCATCAAACGATTCGGCACACGGTTTGTGTCCATTTTGGCTACATGCGCCGTCCATCTTAGTGTAGTTATTTTAGTGAACTTAAGAATGTTCGGTTCGTTATAGAGTGGTTTGATTTCATGGTTATGTCGAATCCTCCACAAATTCGGTTCCACTTGCAGGTGGCCATAAATGCGTCGAAGAACCTTTTGTTCAAAGATTAATTATTTTTCATGATCTTTGGACAAGCACCGGGATTCAGAACCATAGGTAATCACAGGACGAATAAGTGTTTTATAGAGTGTGCATTTGAGAGCAACAAATACATACACTGTTAAAGTTTGAAACCTTTTCCTATGTTTTATAGTGATCGATGGCCTTTCATTAAAATTTCTGCTAAAATATTAAACAGAAATTAAGCAAAATCGACATGCTGAACCAACTCCAAAATCGATCGATTGTTCTTTGAACAATTCGAATTGAGCTATCGATGCGGTATAATGAAGGATTTTATTCAATTCAAATCTATATCGAGTTATTAAATAAAAACTATCTACAAATTGTAAATAATCTTAGTTATTCTTATAGACCATGAAGTAAACTTAAAAATTTACTTAATAATAACAAGGAAAAGGTTTCGATAGCAAATACGATGTTGAGATTACCAGGAAGCCTTACAAAATTCCATAGGTTTAAAATGTATTCATACAACCGTACTCCATCCTAATATGCATACATTTATCTACTTTTCATTCTACCCGTATTTTAAAAGGAAAGAGCGTACCTATGTATACGTAAAACCCTCTGCTTATTTATTAATTTATTCAGTAGGAGCAATGAGAGAAAGGAAAGGGTAAGAAAGCTATCGATTTCCTATACATTTGTCAAATTTGATGTCATTTTAATATGGTTGGAGGAAATAATCCGTATAAAGGAGTGATTATGTTGATTTAAATGATTTTTATACTATAGCTAGGATGTCCGCCAAAATAACAGGGTTCTTATTGAATTGTGAGGATTTCACAATGCCACAATGGTAAAATTTTTAATTTTATACCATTTTACCATGCGTTTCATCCTATCGTTTCTGCAAAAAGGATTTTTCTATGAGTTCCAGAAATTCCGATGCAAAGAGCTGTCAGCACAGAGATTGCTTTACGGTGCCATTAATTTAGAATTCGAAATCCTCCAAACGGGATAGAAAAAATCATATAAGCCTGTCATAGATAGAGAAAGGGTGGCCGGCCAGATCTCTGCATGAAACTTTTTATAATAATCATAAGGAGAGCAATGTTAATTGACGGTTTAGAGGTCTTAATTCCAAAATATTTGTAGACGACATCATCATTACATATAGTAGCATAAACATATATAAATAAAATTGAAATCAACATCAATGAAGATTGCTTCAGAAATTACTACAGACATTCTAAAATTACACTGAACACAAAAATGATTTAATTAGAAAAACTAAAGAATAAAAGACGAATCTTCTGTCAGATCTTAAACATCTGAAATGATAGGTGTCATATATGGCAGGGATATTAAAAAAAAGCGAAACATTAGTAGATACCATGATCCACTCCACTCCATAGCTACAATATTTTCACTTTTCCACAGTCATATCACGTATATAGTGAGAATCTTGTGGTAATCAGCAACGAAAACAAAACTAAAAGAAATATACAGCGTCTATACAAAACAGAGCCATAAGAAACCTTTATATGGACATGACTGGCAAAATGGAACTAACTAAAATCATGCACGTGTCGGCAACAACATATCTACCACACTAGAACTAGAACTTCAACTGCAAGTGTTATATTCAATTTACATTCACAAAACTATAGTATATGGCCAGCCAAATACCCTGCAATACACAAAATGAACTTCAATTCGACATTTATGCTCATAACAAGGAATGCAAAGCTGATCAGAATATCAAATATTATATAGAAATAACTAAAGAATGGCACAATTCATTCAGGGGAGCATAAAGCTCAATCAACATAAAATAACTTGCCAGCAGTTCTATAAAAAACATTTTTAAAATTTCAATTTAAAGTTAAGATAAAAGTATATTTATGAACTGGCTCAGTGAAATTATAAGTTTTGAATACTTCTTAAAATTAACTATATTCTTTCAGCTTTCAAAGTTGTATACATACTTTTATCACATTTCTTTATGTTTAAATTTTCATTTAACCTCTGTTTTTTGATTGACGTTTGAAAATTGAACCATTTCTTTTAATTTTGCTAAGAAATCTAAGAAAAATATACAAAACAGTAGGTATGTAGGATAGTATACGAGCAAACTTCTCAAAAGATTTTAAATGAATAAATAGTATAGAATTCGCATAGAACTTTCCTTTTAAGAGCAACAGAAAAAAAATGTATTTTCCTTTTAAAAAACTGATGATACGATATGATAAATTATGCGCTAAGAACAGTTTTTTTTCAGTTCTTCAAGAACTTTTTGTCTATTCTCATTCAAAAGTTACAGAGTAAATATTGGATAGTGTGAGGAGAGGGCCTTAGAACACCCGAAAATCCTTAGGCCTCCGTAGATGGGCCCATTAGACATCCCTCGCGTTCTATCATACAAAAAGATCAAAAAACCTAAGAATGGTTGACCAATGTTCGTCACGAATTTCTGACAAGTTCGTCAAATAGCTTTGAAGCGTTGTTTGTCTCTTTCCCGGTACGGCTGGGCAGAGTCACTGGGTAAATGCTTAGCTGTTTCTGGCATTTATAGGATGGCCCAACTGTACAACTGTAAACTTTATCAATATTATAAAAATAAAAAAAAATAAAAAATTATTGTGAAGCCAAACCGTAACCAATTGCTGGAAAGGCAATTAGAAGGGCTGTTTTAAATAAAAATCATGATCTTAAAATAGGAGAAAATCGTTTCATCAAAAATAAAAAAGTGTCATTAAATTTTGTATAAAAAAATGTACATTCGAGCGTTACTACAAAAAAAAAATTTTTATTGATGATCATAACATCCTAAATGTATGCTATTTTGTCGACAATAACATTTAGTAAAAAAATACAATAAAAAAAAAATCTCCTTCTTTTTGAAAGTTAGTACCGGATTCTTGAATATTTTTAAATTTTTATACTTTCATAGCAAAAGCTTAAATATCTCTGGAACTCTCTAAACTCTAAACATTAAATTTTTGATAAATTTATTAATGAAAAAATGTAAAATAAATAAAAAAAAAAAAAAATAGGGCAGTCAGTATATCGAAAAATTCCAATTTTCTATGCCTATGCCTTTTCTATTTTGAGATTATAATTTTTCTAATCATTTTTTTTTAAATAGCCCTTCCAACGCATAATTATTATTCACCATTTTGACCACCTTAATTTAGAAAAAAATATTTCTGCCATTTTACTCCTGAAATTAAATGGAATGTTCACATATACATACATAGGTACAGTCAGTAACGTAGCGTGGGTTTTATTTTTGCCTATGTAATGTACCTCTGAATTCCGTATAACTTCTTTAATAATTGAAATATTTTTATAAAAATAATCTTGTTGCTAGGAAAATTTTATTTTCAATCTTTTTTGCCCTTATAAACTTTTTCCACTTTTCTAACAAAATATTGAGAAAATCATCAAAATGAGCAAATTCAAACTGGGTATTCTGCAAGCTTAATTATCAGTTTTGAATTGCATATTTTGATGATTTTTTCGAAATTTTGTTAGAAAATCAAAAATAATTTATAAGACATGAAAGATTGGAAATAAAATTTTACTTGAAGTAAGATTATCTTAGTTATAATATTAAAATAATTAATGAAGTTAGGTGGATTAAAGTAAGAATTTCAAAGGTACTTTGTATAAGCAAAAATAAAACCCACGCTACGTTACTGGGTACGGTAGGTACATATTATTAATTTATTTAATGTTAATTTATTTACTTGTTTATTTATTTACGTTGAAAACAATTCAAAATGTAGTACAAGTGACAAGCAGAACAACATAACCTATATGTTTGGTTTTGTCGTAATGTGAACATAATGATTAATTAAAAATATTTTTATTCTTGATCCTGCATTATACTACTTAATAAATAGATAAAATTTTCATGCTTCTACACGTTCCTTTTTGTCATTATTATAAAAAATACACAAAACTAACAAATCCCCCACCCGTTCAAAAAAGCACACAGAAATGACGTACATTTAACCAAAATAAGTCTCCGTAAGATTATTTTTATACATGGAAAAGTATAGAAACAAATATTTGCATGTTGAATGTTGATTGGTTGAAAGCAAATGTATAGAGACCAAAACTCAGTTTTTTTTTTTTTTCGATACTGTCACTGGACAGTTTTCATTTCTATGGTATTTACATGCAGTTTTCACACTGATTTTTATTGAAAAACATACTAATTTTACATAATCAAATGAATCTCATTCAATATAAAATTCCAATTGGATCAATAAATAACGGAAATAAAATGAATTTCATTCGGGAAAATAAAGGAATTTTATGTTATTGTATAGTAGGTTACATATGCACACATACATATATATACAAACATATACATACGTAATGTAAAATAAAATTTGAAATAATTTTATTTTTTCCCGTAGAATATTTACTGAAAACACGTCCCTACGTGTACCTATGTACATAAGTACGTATCTAAAAACGAGCATAAACATTATTACATATATGTACTTGTACAGAGATTGATTTTTATTTATTTTAAAAAATTCATATCGCCAACCAAACACTGTTATAAAATCGCAATATATATTTTTTGAATTACATAAAATGCAATTTAATTCAGAGGATAATGGGTTTTCCATCCCAACAGAATTGTGTTTTTCCATATGTGTTTCTATGCGTATGTACTGTACAAATGGCACCAGTCATGGTGGAATGGAGTTTTCTATGAAAAATCATTGAATTGGCATATTATTTGCAGGGAATGCCAAACCATCCAAATAAATGAAACAAATTTTTATTATTATTGTTATGTTTATAATAGTAATCGTAAAAATATATATATTTATATATATATATTTTTTGACATTGTTCTATTCGACGTGGCCCCATTTTTTTTCCAATACCTGAACGTTCTGTATTAGTAAGTGTGGAAGATTGGATGAAGGTAGGTAATCACGTCATTGGTATCCGTACGAGTTTGATTTTATTTTTATAGTTTTTTTTTGTTTTTTTTTTTACTCGTATATGAAAAGGTTGAAGTTACAGAAATTTAAGTGCTCCAGATAAAAAAAAACTGTATATGGATCGGGGTAGATTTAAGGGTATTGATAGATATACAGTTGAACCATTATATTCAGTGTATAGGATGGTATTTTTTTTCAGACACCTGCAAATAGTTAGGAGACGATGAGTTCGATCCTCTAGTCACATTATTTTAATGTAATTTTTTTTTTCTGCATTAAAAAAAAAATCCCAATGGAATGTTGTCGATTTTGCTCATTTTCAATACATAGGATGACTAAATCCCGAAAAAAAATAAGCAGCAAGATTCTACAAGTAAAGTTTTAACTTTTTTTTTCAAAAAATGTTGCAAATTTCATAAAGAAAGTTTAAAGTTGTGTGAATTTTTAAAAAACCGCGAAAAAACGGTCAAGATGTTCGGTGGCTTACCAAGTAAGTTTTTTTAAAAGAAAATTTCACGATGATCGGATCAATAATTCTCACGCTTCGTCACTCCCGTGCGGGAATTTAACTCACAAACTCTCTGTAGCTGTAGTTTGTAGCCTAGTTCACTTACCAAAAAGCTACCGTGACACACTGAAGTATTTTCCCAACTACCAAAATGATGTTACACACACTAAATAATGTCGAAGCATTAATAGACATATTTTTGAAATAAAAATTCCAGCTTTACGACGGATTAGGATGCTTGTACAAACACAAATTATTTTTCAGTTCATGTTATTGAGATGAATGTGAAAATGTTGGTTATTCATATTAGCGAGAGTTCAATTATATATTTCTCATTAAAAATCATAAAATAAGCTCAACATTTTTAAACAAACTTTGACCCTTTAAGGACCCTCCCCCTTCAATTTCATAATTACTAATTAAATGCCCATTTTCTCAAAAGTCTTGTGTTTATTGTCTATCTAAGTAATATACATTTTTTTGTTAACTAAAAACATGAGAGTAAATTTACCGGAATAACCCCCATTATGTGGAACCAATCGATAAGAACATTTTATTCCGGATTTTAATTTTAAACATTCAATATTTGTGCTTACCATAAGCAACAAAAATTTCCTTAATAACAGTCAAAAAAAAAAATAGAAAAAAGAAAAGCTACTTAGTGTACCAGAAAACTTATTTTTCAATTTTATAGATCAATCCGTCTTCAAATTGTTATAAAGCACCATTTTTGTTGAATGTTTTTACAACATAATACATTACACAAAGCTCTATATAAGCTAGATATACTCGACAAAACATGGAAAAAATTAAATCTTATCCTTCAAACATGACAAATTGCATACCCGCTTTCTATACTTCGTTTTTCTACAGATGGATTTTTCTGTTCTATTTTTTTTTTTTTTTTGAATGTACGTACAGTGCTATACTTGCAATATATGTATATATATAAGTGATTATATGTATTATGTTTTGTGTACACTATATACTTACTGTCAGAGCCTTAGAATACATACAAAAATGTATTTTCTCTTAAATAAATTAATTTGTGCTTACAACACCTCGTTTTAGTATAAATGTAAGGTAGCTGATGTATAGAAATAACAATATATGTACATAGGTACACATGTAAGTGTGTTTATATATGTACATTAGGTAGATACATATATCAATATAGTAAGCTTAAAAGCAAGGTACTGTTCGCCACTATGCTTTACATCTATATTATATATTATATATAGCTTTTCTATGTTGAACTGTGGCGCTGCCGCCATATTATCCATTAAGTAAAGGAAAACTATGTTACATCTAACTATAGTCTACCCTTTACCATATAAAATACTTAATAGGATGTACTGTACAAACATATATATATACTTATGTATTGTATAATCTAATATTATTGTATATAACACAGTATTTTTGAAATGAAACGGAAAAAGAAAAAGCTCATAAATCAAATTTTCGCCATGTTGAAATGAAAATAGAGACAAACTGAAGCTATAGTAGGGAAATCGTACATAGAACTGTATTTATAGATATGTACTTCGATAATAAACCTATATATTATACAATTGTATATAATACATAGTAAAAAATCATGGAACTATTTTAATTAAATCAAGATTTACCATAAACGTTCTGTTTTTTTTTTTTTTTTTTTTTTGTAGAAAATGCCTTCATTTTATAGCTAAAAACTTTTTTATTATGTTGATATTTTGACCTTAGAAATTGTTTTAGCAACATTTATCATTTCATATAAGGAGCAGAGAAATTGAACAAACAAAAAATGTATATGTGTATCAGGCACGAAACGTACATTTTTTCGTAGAAGAAAGCACTAACATTTTACGATTTTATTTTATTGTATAATTCATTCATAATGTAATGTATCTATCTATCTATCTACATCTACTGTAGAGGAGGAAAACTATCAATAGTCAGCACTATCAATAGTAGTCGATAGTTTTTTTTTTGAATTTTTATAATTTTTTGCAAATATTTGACTTGTTCATTGTTCTCTTAACACATCAAATTGACAAAAGTGTTAAATATTGAATGTCAATTTTCAGTTTAGGGTTTTTTTTTAAGTTTTGGCGACCCATCCAGCAAATTAGGATTTTTTTTTTAATTTGAGATTTTAAATCATATTTTTGGTTTTTCCTTTCTTATACTATAATAAACTTGACATGCTGATAGCAAACAAATTTCGTTAAGGTTTTACTTATAAATTGTTTATTTTCAAAATTGCCACTATATTTATTCTACATATCGACTATCGAACTACTATCGTTAACAACAAAGCACTAACGATAATTGATCGATAGTGAAAAACAATCGATAGAATCGATAGTGGTATCGATAGTTTTTTTTCTCTAATATACTGTACGTAAATTGTACATTATCCTACATATCGACTATCGATAGCAACAAAGCACTATGGATAATTGATATAGTGATAGTGCTATCGATAGGTTTTCCTTCTCTAATCTACTATACGTACATCATTCTACATATCCAATTTAATAATTTACCTAATTTAATTTAATCTAATTAATTATTAAGTTGAGGCCCAAAATTAGTTAATTTACAATTTCCATGACATTTTTTCAAATCAATTGATATCCAATAATTGCCATTATATAAAGCGCCGAATAAAATTCGCATTTAATCAATGTTACACTAACTGTGTGTCTGATTTACCTTGATATGTTTTAAATATTGCATAATAATTACTCAAACATGAAACAAATAATATAACGGAAAAACCTAAAATCCCGTTTTCTGTTTAATTGGCTGCATCCGTATGTTATGGGTAGTTTTAGTTGGTCAATATATCCAATCAATATGTTTCTATTTAAAAACAAAATGTTCATCAGCTTTGTATAAAATAAAAATAAATTCAGAGGGGCATATATTATAGTGATAGTGATTGAGGTAGGCAAAAAGTAATTATGTGAAAATTCATTGGTATCGTTATGCAAAATTTAATTTGATGTGTCCGCTGGGGCATTTATCAATTGCAGATACAACAAAAAAAATTGCCATTTTGTATAATTAATAGATTTTTACTTTCCACTTACAGTTTCGCTATTGCATCGTTTGGAAATTGATACCAAAATGTTTTTTTCGATGAAGATTTTTTAGCTGGATTTGAATATGAATATGTCGAGAAAAATTGACGAAATTTTGGATTTAGTGGTTTTTGGGGTCACATGAACTCTTCTATTGAAAAAGGGACAAAATCCACCATCTCCTTCTAACCTGTCGCATGCAAAATGTTTGCTAAAATCATTTTTTTTCTCGAGTTTTTTCATCTTTCATCCATAATAACACACCCTTGTCTTTTAAGACTCCCATTGAAAATTGCCATAAAATGGCCATAATGTCAAAAAATTTTAATTCAGATAAAACCATACACAGGTGGAAATTTTTGTTATATCCTAAATGTCCTAAAATATCAAAATAACTCTAATAATATTGATTCATTTAACAAGGATCAATTTCACAACATAATTCAATAATGACAATACAAAATTTCAAAAACTACTGAACTACTAGTATTATCAGATGTGCATTCACTATTGTTTTGCAGTCCAAATTGGTAGTCTTTTTATATTACATATTGCTAACGTTCATTTGCGTTGTGATATTACTGACTTTGGATGTGATCCACCCATAACTTTAAAAGTACCCTTCTCAGAATCCATACCAACAAAATTTAAAAATCAAAATTTTTAAGTAAAATCATTTAAAAAGTAAAATCATTTTATAACACATTTCCATTTTTATAAAAATATAACTGAAAGTATAAGTATAAATATAATTTTCAAGGCCATTTCGAATTAGATTAATTGCAATTATACCCTTAAGTTAGTACTACAGGGTTAATGTTTTCTCGACGAAAGGAATTACCAGCGACTTGAAATTTATTAGTACCTATATATTGGTAAAATATTAGCTTACGAAAAGAAAATGAACAAAATCCCAGCTCCCTGTTCCCTAAAAACCCCGTAAAAAATTGTTTATAATTGTTTATAAGTATATTCATTACAATAAAAAAACCTCACACAAATGGTAGTTTTGTAGTTCTAATTGGCAGCGTATTTTAAGTGTTGCCACATTAAACAAATTTAATTTTTGAAAATGACTAAAATTGAAGAAAGAAAATGTTTCCGCAATAATTATAAAATTGTTTCGATAATATAATAACTAAATAGTGAAATTTTCTGTATTCCTTACGTATCGTTCAAAACTCAAACGTTCCCCAAATTATATTCAAATAGAATAGAGAAACGGTGTGGCCCATATTAAATTATTTGTCACACAAATAAAATCTATCCAAAGATATTATTTTACGTTAAGAATTACATTTAATCCAAAACAAGAAACAATGGAAATTATTCCCTACGGATGTCAATTGAAGGATTACGCAATTGATTTTATCTATGGCATAATGTTGTTTTTGTTTTTTGGGAAAACGAGTTTAGGTAAATAATGTGTTTAATTAATTTTATTAAGAGATTAATCTCAATGTTAAAATAGTGTATTAGATAATATAATTTAAGCTCTGAGACGTGTGTTGTCCAGAATCAGAGGATACCACTCGAAAAATTGTTCTGTTCCTTTGGGCCTTGTTTTATTTAGTTAATTTGATGTTTTCAGACGGATGATTGAATTTTATATAAAAAGGTTTATATATTTGGGAGTGAATAGAACTATTGTTAAGTGGAAAATAAATACTTACGTAGGTAAATTCCATAGCCGTTTAGTCAAACAAAATATTTGATTTAGACTGTATTGTACTGTATTGTATGTCTATACTCTATATGTACTCTATAATGAGGAGTTATTTAAATTACCTATGTATACTTCCAGTTGACATTTATAATAATAAAACAAGTGTGGGTGTGTGTGTATGTAGGTACTTACATATGCCAAAGGTTCTACAAATTTTATTTTATGTACATTCCACAATGTTAACATATATGGTGGTAAAAATAGTATGACAGTAGAAATGACTATTATGATTTTACATATTTGATCAATTGACGTACAATAGTAAAATACAATAAATAAAAATAATAAAAATAAATATTTTGTTGTTACTGTACATACATAAACAGTCACGTCGAGTAAAATAGGGAACAGGCACATTTTGTATGAAAAAGTCGTAATTCAGTAATTTCTCCTAATTGTTAGGATTGATATCTGAGAAATCTATGGATGCAGATATTCATTATTTTCAAACGCTAATATTTTCTGAAAATATGGAAGAGAAATAAGGACAGATATAGGATGTAAGGATACCCGGTACTGAATTTCGACTTTTGCATAATAGTACTATATATGCCTGTTCCCTATTTTACCCGACATGACTGTATGTAATATTAGATTTTTCACCCGTCTTAGGTAGGCTGATCGGATGTCCTCTTTTTTCAATTATTTTTCTCCATCCTCTCGTTTTTTTTTTTTTTTTTTAATAAAAGCTTTTTGAATTCAGTAATGATTTTTTTTTTATAAAACACATTTAAAGTGCTAAAACAAACTGAATTAATCACAAAAACCATACCGGAAATTATGTTAAGAAATCTGCCATCTCTGAGGATTATATAATATTTAGTTAGTTTATATAGGCCCGTAGGAGTGTTAGGTATCCTTAGGCCCATGAATTCTTTGAATTTAAACTTTGTAGTCATGATATTTACAATTTTCTTGCTTTTATAATAAAATTTCGGTATAAAAGATATGTAGTCAGGACGTAATTTCCCTCTCACTATATTTGGTTAACAATTTTTTATTGTTATACATATAGTCACAATTTGCATCAATTGATAATTACTATTAACAAACTTCTCAATTTTCATAAAAAGTCTTTGGAAAACTCTGGCCTTGTAGGAAATTCTATACAAAATTTGTCTGGAAAAAAAAAAATGCTTTAAGAAAGTCTTATATATAAAGAAATGCTTTAAGACATATGTATGTATACGTATATATGTAGAAAATCTTAACCAAGTGAGACTTTAGTATATTAAGTTTGAGATGATGGTAAAAGAAATTTCCGAGATTTTTCTTTGCGTTGCGCTACTTTATATAGCACTCTCTATAGGGCTGTTGCGACATACCCAAAAAAATTGATGTAATGAAATCCTACTCGTTTTTAAATATGTGGGATTCTTATTTTTAATATAGAATCATTTGGTGACCTTAGTCTAGGTCGGTGCTGTCAACCTATATGTTTGATTTTGAATTAAATAGGTTATTTGAAAATTTCCTTTCAATTTTTTTTTGCCTATAAATTTGAAATGTCTATTTTCATATTTATATGTTGAAAAGGAAATAAACAGCCACCTCCATCCATTGAAAAAAATCCCTACTCCACCCACCCAGCACTAATCACCCTCTCTAATCTATAGATAATATTCTCATTCTTTACTCTCCACTTTTTATCATTGGCACAATACAAACCTTACAATCCAAACCCTATAAAAAAAAGCCTTAGAAAAATGACTGCTGCAGAAAGGCGACGTTGTTTCCACACACGTGTCTTAAACACCATTTTAAGTATAAGTAATGTCATAAATTTGACATTTTATGGTAATTTTTTGGTAGAGGGTCCAAAAGACCGTTTGTAAATTTTGATCAATCCCCCATAAAAAATTACTATAAAATATCCATTTTCTCACAATTCTCACAATCCACAGAAAGATTTAATATTTTACTTATATTAGTATGTGGAAGCAACGTTGACCATTCTTGGCAGCCTTTTGCTTTGAAATTCATAAAATAGAATAGACATTTATAAACGGTCATTGAACCCTTATATGTAGAACTTCTCATACAAAGTTACTATAAAATGGTAATTTGCTCAAATTATCTTTTACTTTATATGTTGGTAGGTACTAGAATTTTTCATCGTCCTAGGATATTGTTATACGACAACATAAGTTGTGGGTGTTTATCAATTCATTTTTACGAAAGAACTTTTCGCATAAAGGAACTATTCATATGTACCTACATACAACGCTTATTATATCTAAGTTAAAGTAGCTTAAGTCGACTTAAACAAGAAATTGGTTTTTCTGGATTTAAAAACTACAACTCAAAACGCGTGTTTTGGTTCAATTGGTCACATTTACAAGCCGAGATATCAAAATGTTATTTAAACTGAAATTTGCAATAGTAGCTTAAGAACGGAACGAAAGAGGTTTTATAAAAAAATATGATTTTTATAGCCTTTAATATATTAAAGTAGCTTAAGTGTACCTACAAAAGTGTTTGTTTATGCTCGGAACAATTGTTTTAAAGTAGCTTAAAAAGTTTCTCATTAAATAAATTCTAGAATGAACTGATTTCTATTCTTGTAGTATGATATTTAGATGCAGCACATAACATTTAACATACACCCTCGATTTATGCGGTAGATACGCTCCACGACAAATCGTGTAAATCGAAACCGTGTAAAACGATACATAGCACTCATATAAAACAGGAAGATAGGTTCAAGCTGTGTAAAAGCAAAAGAATAACAATTTTTTTTTTTTTACATTTACAAAATGAACATCTTACCTCTGACAGAATTGAACAAACGAATATCAGTATGAAAATATAAAACAAAATCTACTACGTTATAATGACGCTAATGTTCAACGCAACGCTACGCAGTGCCCTGTGCTGATTATGTACTAAATGAGTGCGTCTAATGTAAAATGATACAAAAAATGAATTTTTTTTTGAAAATTTTTGAACCGTGTTATAGCAAAACGGCGTAAATCGAGGGATATGTGCAAAAATTCAAAATTTTAATTTGTAGTAGATTTTAATCAGTGTCTAAAATAAATTTGTTGATTTTGCTCTCCTGAAAAGTTACTGAAATCGACATAAGCTACTTTAACTTTTTGTCACAGATATATTATTCGATGTCCGTATGTATGTATGTATGTATGTATGTAAAAATATTTATATATAACAGTGCTTTCGACATTTTCAGACTAGTTACCTAGAGTACATAACTCAATTAACATGACAAGTATGTCACAGATAAATATGACAATTCCATAGAAGCCAACAACAAAAAATGAACTTAACACATCAAAAATCACAAACAACGCGCCAATGTCTATTTTCAAACAAAATCCAATAATTTTTATCTGCTGCAAACAATACAAATCGTGAAAAAAACAGAAAACAGAAATCCTTTCACTCTTATAATGTATGGATTGGCATTACATTTTTACGTTATCAAACGGCATAATATACAGGTATCCCTCGAGTTATCCGGTTAATTGGTTCCGCGTAAGTCGAGACTCAAAAGCTTTCTCTGCAGTAGCAGTATGTATTTCAAAATCATTGTGAAATACATATTGTGAAATGTCTATTATCTTTTTTATCTAAAAACATTCATCTATAATTATATATTTTCTTTTTAAATTAAAATTGCTTCAAAACTGCGTAACTCGAGCATTGCAGCAATTTTTTTCCGCCTAACTCGAGATATACCTGTACATATGTACACATACATACATACCTATAAACATAAAATAGAATAAACTACATCAATAACTACATGAATTGTAGAATATTTTGAACAAATTTGAATTAGGTACCTATAAACCAAAATTTCATCGTAGACTTTTCTTTATTTCGCCGTCGGCGTGCTACATTTCATCAAATTCTATCTGTTTATATAGGGAAAATTCATGTTCATGTACGTATCCATAAACATATATATACAATATACATACATACATACATATATTTTATTGTAGCAAGTGTGCTAAAAAAAAAAAAAGCACGCAAAAATTCGAATTAAATTTAATGTGTAATTATAATAAGTAACAAAAAATATTCACAAGAAAATAGAAAGAATATGCGGCGGAACGTGGGAAATTTTTGTTTTTCAAATTATTGTTGCTCAAAACCCGAAAGAATTCAATTTCGATTCATATGTTCGCAAACATTTTTATCGCCCTCAAAATGACTTAATTGAGATTGAGAATTTTAAAAATTTCTAATTTAGCCATTTTATGTGATGCGCAGTAGTAACTTGAGATTGGTAGCAGTGCTGCCGTTTGAAGTTTTCGGATGGTAACAATTTCTTGTAATCGAGAATAGTATTTCTGTTGGATGGGTAGTATCGTCAAAAAGTTGAAGAACAATATAACCAACTTTCGTACGGAGTTTGTAATTACCCTTAATTAATATTCATTGTCGAAAGCTTTTCACAATTTATCAAGTCAGCAGCAATAGTGGCTCGTGAGAATTATTGATCCCATCATCATGAGACTATTTAAAAAAAAACTTTGGTCATTTGATAGAAGAAAATGAATAAAAAATTGGTAGTTTACCGTTTAAATTAAAACAATCACAGAAGTGAATCCAATCAATTTTTTTTTTCATTTTCTTCCATCAAAATGACCAAAGTTTTTTTTTAAAAATAGTCTTATAATAATGGGATCAATAATTCTCACGAGCCGTCACTGAGTTGGCCTATACTATAGCAAAACAGCTGAGAGAGAGAGAGCTCTGGACGTGAGCATGAGCATAGTTTACAAATTACTTTACCAATTTAAACGCAAGCCCACTTTTTCGAGTTAAATATGAATATACTTAAATATAAATATGTAATAAAATAAAAAATGCAAAAAGGTAATATTTTTTTGAGTACTGAGTACCGAAGATCAAATAACTATGTAGTATTATTTTCTTACTATCGGAGTACTTACTTTCGGCAGCACTGATTGGTATTGTAAATTGGCAATATCCACTCCGCCCACACTATTCGACTTATTTCCATACAATTCTTTTCCATACAAGAATGCTTCCCATTTTTTTTCTGTTCCATAATAGGAGGGGTGCCTGTTCTCATAAAAAAATTACTATAAAATGGCCATTTGTCAGTTTAATTAATTAAACAGCATTTTTATGTAATTTTGAATTTTATGAATTAGTTAGCTAAATTAAATTTAAATTTTCTCGCAATTTTTTATTTAATAATCAATTAACGAATTGTTTTGTTCTAATTCTATTCCAGATGGTATGCAAAAGTGGTAAATTAAAATGGCAACACCAGACTACCAACGTTTAATAAAGAAAATCGTGAACTATCTGGAATGTGGCAAATAATGAATATATTACAGTTAAACATGTTGGAACAATTTGGTTGTTTCGTGAATGTTCAATGCAAAGTGAAATTACCACAAATGAGAACCAATGTGAATCGAATTGAAACGAATTTCAAAAAATAAAAATATTCAAATAAACCATGAACAGTAAAAATGTGTCCGAATGACAATGAAAATATAATTGATTTTGTGTATATAAAATCGAATATGGCCGAAACTGATTTAAAACCACTCAAATAGGAAACATTTGAACGGTTTTCTTCCGACCGAAAATGGCTTCAGTTGTTTATCGAAGCGATTATCTACTGACTCTGACAATGTTTTTCATTATGGCCATTGTTTACAGCGAGCCATATTCAGGTAATTTGTTTTTATTAAAATAGCTTTTGTTACGGATTAACCTTTTGTGTTTGAATAACTGGAAAACTGGTACGACATTGGTACATGACAGAAACACAGGGATAGAATAGATTTTTATTTTATTTATTCATTTTTCATTATCGTCAATTGTGATGGCGGGGTATTGTTGGGATGAAATTAATTTTTTTTCAATTCCATTGTTTCGTTGAAACATTTCGAATTTGATCTACCTACCTATTTATATTTTTTTTAAATAAATAAAATATTTTTGATATACCTACATACATACATACATACCATAAGCATGTATGTATGAACGAGTATGTACCTAATTTGTGGAAAATGCGAT
Source organism: Platyura marginata (assembly GCA_026745375.1). Classification (NCBI taxonomy): domain Eukaryota; kingdom Metazoa; phylum Arthropoda; class Insecta; order Diptera; family Keroplatidae; genus Platyura; species Platyura marginata. The sequence goes on along the minus strand of JANSTT010020631.1, from coordinate 3,391 downwards.
TCAACCCAACGTTATGGTGTGGAAAAGCTTAAATAACAATATAATAGGTTGATGTACATACGTATACGGTTTAGATATACCTATGTATACATATCCATATGTATGCATATATATATATATACTTATAGTAAAAGAAACTCCCTCGAAAAAATTCCAACAAGAACCGAGATTCTTCAACGAAAAGGATTTGAAGCGATTTTTCTGGTAGGGCTAACACAAAGCTTCAAGGAGTGAGGGCCCCTAAATAAGAAAATGTTATATTTTTATAACAGGTATTTGTGCATTTTTATATTGTATATGCAGGTTTAATTCTGATGTGACCATAAATTAATCATAATGTAAGTTAATGCTATTAAATTAAAGTTAAATTTCCATATTATTAATTTTTTTATATGACAGACCTATGCAACAAAAAAAAATCGATAAAAATGAGTTTTTGTATATAAGCCATGGATATATAGGTTGTATATCTAAGACACAAAGCGTCCTTGGAAATAAAGAATGTGTACTTCCGTAAAAAAATATTCGTCATATAATTGATAAGAATGGATCCATTCTTATAATTCATCATTACCTAACAGAGAAAATGTTCAGTGTAGACATAACCTCGTAAAAGTAAAGAGTAAAAACAAAAATTACTGCGGTAAAGACCTTCCAGTTTTTATATCTTAACTAACTTTAGTTGAAATACACTAATTTTCGCTTTAAAAAAATCCCAAGAAATGTTTCTTATATATAGAAAATGTATGTTATGCTGCCGTTATCGATAAATTTTCACGTTTCGTGCCTACATACATATTTTATTGATAAAATAAATTCCTAATTTTAATACAATTTTATACCGCACAGTACCTGAAAATTGGTTATTTAGCCCAAAAGTTCACGAACGCCTTTAAATCATTCTTCTAAAAGCAAGCAAATACATACAGTCGAGGTAACCTATATATCAAGTAAAAATTAAATTATTCCAGAAGAAAAATCAGCGTGTACTTTCATATCTATTCATTTTAATTTAACAAAAAAAAAAGAAAAAGAAATTTTGGTCACGTGAACCGCAGCTACGGTTGCTCTAATAAAAATTTCATTCATAACCAAACGATAGGCGGAGCGCGATTGGGGAAAGAGCGACTGGAATAATAAATTATTATTAATCTAGGAATAGAAAGGGACAGAAATAATCACAGTGTGGTGTAGATACTAATTAAAGATATACAACCTTGGCAGAAATTAATAGATCCCATTTTATAAAAAAAAATGGCATAACCAATTAGCAAAAACGGATATTATTCAGGTGCTCTTTTAACATTATTTTAATTTTGTCTTAAAGCACTATATAGGGTTACGCTACGTTGGCGGTTTCGGAAAATAATTATTTTACCTTTACCGCCCCAATGGAATTAAACCTGGAATAATTGGCTTCGCCGATTATAATATACCCGGATGGGTACTTGTATATTATCTACGATTTTGTGCGGATCTATTTTGTCTGTACAACAAACAAATATTGAGTAAATTGAATACAAATGTATAAAAACCCTAGCAATAATATAAAATTGATCGCAGCGCCATAACGGCAGATCGTGGAACTTTTTAGTCTATAAATGAAATCTTATTTTATTTTTATTCTCTATCATTTTCGTAATACTTATTTGTTCCGTAATCCAAATATTTTTCAAGTAAATGATTAATATCCGTAGAAATGACATGAAATTGATTAAAGCGCCATAATGGTAGGTCGTGGAACTTCTTGGTCTATGCATGAAAACTTTTTTTTTGGTACTCTCTATTATTGTTGCCATATTCATCTTTTCTAAATTCCGACTATCTTTCCAGTACGGAAATGGGCACAATCTTCCTTCATAGGCCCTCAGCCGGGTTGGACAAAAATATGGTTCAGCCATTTTTGTGGTTTTTTAGCCACTTACGTTTTCGCCACTGTTTTTATAGTTGAATTTACAAGTTCGTTATCATTCTCCGTTTTGTTAAATAATAAATTTTATTGTTGACTACAATTTAATTTTTAACTAGGGCAAAAGTTACCTATACTTTTCCTATCTATTTATATGTATATCCAATCCATCCCTATTGTAATAGATTATAGGTGTAGTTTCGTACGTGATACATACTCGTAACGTAAATCGTAAAACCTTTTCAATATGTCAAATATGGTAAACATTTGCAATATCCCATTGCAGAAAATCTAATATTGAATTAAGCACAGCGTAAAAAAAAAAAAAAAAATGCTGACTAAAGAGAACTTAGTATGAATTTTATTTTGCTCTATAAATTTAGTATGCATCGTCACATGGTCTTAATGTTTAAAGTTTTCCAATTACGGACAATGTTTATTCTGCATCAACTTTTCTGTGCCATTCATTTTATGTAAAATAATAAAATTTTGTTTGTATGTATATGTATTGTATATGTATATGTATGTGCCTACTTGTATGAATTGTATTTAACTACTAAATTTGTTATTTATCTACTATTTCAATGTTTTTTTTTTAGTAAGTAAATGGAAATTTTGCCTTTTTTTCTACATAGCTTTGATACATAGATATCAATCCTTCCCCCACGCTCCCTTCCTTCTTACCTCAACTTAGCCCGATTTACTCTGTTGTTTCATAAAATCAATAACTTTATGAATTTACCAAAGTGTGATTACTAAGGCCCGAAAAAGTTGAGGATAAACTATTTTTTTCTGTGTCTAATATCAAGTTTTTATTAATTTTAATGATTTCTGATGTAAATAAATCTAATATTCATATTGTTTTTCACTATTTCCGCTGTTTTTTCCTATAAAACTCTATTTTTGCATTTTCGGTATAAAACAGTATTTTCGTCTCTATTTTGTTTATTTTTAATCCTCTAAAATCACTATTTCTGTATTTTTCCTTTAAAATCTCTATTTTTCCTTAAAAAACTCTATTTTTAATAGCCATTTTAATTTTTTTATTTTACTCAGTATTCAAATTTACCGCCAAATAAAGTAAAAATGTAAATTCAGCAATTTTTTTTCAGCGAATTTAGTTTTTCTGTAGAAAACTTAAAAAAAAACACATCTCGAAAAGAGTAACGGTTCCACCCTATTAATAAGTTGTATCAAATATTTTTTATGTAGTTTGAATTTAGATTTTTTTTTAAATATTTTTAACCTCTATGTTCTTATTTATAGCCTCTATTTACATAGAGTGCCAAAACTCTACTTTTCCGGGCCCTAATGATTTTATTAATGGACGTTATTTCTCAACCGAATTATTTTTCATAAACAAAACGCTAATTTATTCTTTTCATAATTCGAACGTGTATTATTTAAGTACCGACACTCCTTGTCTACTGTGAACAATTAAAATCAAAAGGTGACAAAACTATATAATATTGTATATATATA
>JANSTT010020620.1:0-46773 GCA_026745375.1 Platyura marginata | reverse complement strand
ATAATAACTTATCATTGATATGTGGAAAATGTATTTTATTGGGAAATCCATTTTCCCCAAGAATTGACATCATGTATGGAAATTGAGTATTTCGTTTGATACTTATATTAAATATATATACATATGTGTGGTACCTACTTACAAGGAACACATACCAAGCCTCATGTACTACATTTTCCATCAGAGATATTCCATAAGGAAGTAAAAGAAAAGTGGAAAAAAACCAAAGTACCTTAGAATATATATTATATATAATGTATGTATCTATGTATGGGGGGGCTAAAGGAGAGGTATGATTGTTAACTATTGAATATATAGGTTTTTGATTCACTTAGCTTATAAATAACGAAATTTCAAAAGACAGGTTGTTGAGGTAGATCCGGCTTTGGTGTAAAAATGCGTGACTTGGAAATATTGCGTTTATTAAAGTGAATAGGATTCAATATCAGCTCTGTAATATATTTATGTAATATGGATTCCAGAATCTATTAATTTCGTTGCTTCCGATTTGTTGGTTATATGTATATATATATGAAAATGTAAAAAATAAATTTGATTTTATCATCATAGGTATGATATATTGAATATTGAATTCGATTGAATATTTTGTCACACATAATATATTTCAAATGATAAAATTTTTAGTTACGGATACCTATGTAGGTACTTATAATAAACTTTCAAATACCATATTGTGAATGACGCTTAACGATGCTCAAGAGACTGTCAAAATCATTGCTTATATCCAGATTTTGTTCTATTTAATACTATACATATATTCAAATGGATGAAAGATGGTGAGTTTGAGTTTGTTACATGATTTTTAAAGTATAATCGGGAAAAGCTTTATGAAATATTTGTCCATCCATATTTATATTATCTAAAGCTACATAATTTTATGGATTTTTTTTCTTTTTTTAATTTTTTATTGGAAAACACTGCCCTAGCTCATTACTTGGTATGTCATAAAACATGCAGTGTATTTAGTTTGGTAAATGTAAAATGTAAGTAGATATTAATTATAATTGGGACTCCATAAAATTCGCTACATTCCATAAAAAATATAAACTTGAGAATGATTAATTCCAAACTATATAAATAAATTCTCTCTATCTCAAGTGCTTAAATATAAAAATCATCTTAAATTCATTAAATTTCTTGCCCTATAGTAACTCACAATAGTTAAACCACAACAACGACAGACTGAAATTATTTTTAACTTACATAGTACATATTAATTATGCTTAACTTCCAATTCGAATGTCTGACATTATGATTAATTAGCATATACGAGTACATATGAAATATTAGTATGGTACCCTAAACCGAAACCCTAGAAATATGAGACACTTTATCATTACTTTCTGACTTTGGAAATATTTTAAAGAGGCATAAAACTGTCAGCACCACTGAATTATGTATTTTCAGAAATAGCAAATTTGCTTACTTCAGCAAGTTTAGAGGAAAAGTTTCAATTTTTGTATAGCAACATTTTAAATACTTCTGGAACAAAGCCCTATTAGGCATACAATTTGTTTTATTAATTTATTGGTACATTATATATATGTAGTGTATCAATAATTATTAATGCCACTGTAAATTACAGTAATTGAACGTACGATTTGGTAATTTCAAATATTAATACTTACGAGCAGCCACATATGTAAGTACGTATTTCAATCGAGGGGTTTTTTTAAGTATTAGTGAAAACATTCAAATATAAATATTGTTTGTTTATAATGTTCAAATTTTATTTTGTTTTTGGACATAAAATTAAAAATCAACAGAAATCATCATTGTTTTATCAACAAAAACTGTCGCCACTTTATTTCAAAAACCCTATCTCACATAGCATAGGATTACAAATCCACATAAAACTTTTCGATTATTGGTCTACATGAAAAACCCATTCTTGCTGAAAATGTTGAATGTTCGATTTTCTGCTGATGGGTAATATTTCTATGTCAAGCAAATCATGTTTTCCAAGAATTTACTTTTACCATAATATGGGAATTTTGAGTTCAGTATAAAAATATAATGTCAATCTCATTCTCTTAAAATTAATGAACGGAAGAAAAGATATAAAAGGTTATTGTTATGTAGACTGTAGACAACGTATTATACTCTGCTAGAAGCAATAGAGAGTACATATATATCTACATACTTATAGCATTGCTAGCTCTCATACAGGGAATTAATGTGTCAAGGGTGTAATTTTCGTTTAACTTTTTTTTTTTTTTCTTAGCTCTCTAAAGTGAACAATTGTTTGTTTTCTCACAGAATGTTTAAGGAAAATTCAATTCATTCTTTATTGTGAAAACAAATTTCTTAAACCATTTTTAATAATTTTTTTCTTTTTTATATAATTTGTTGAGTTTCAATTAAAAGAAGTCAGCAAAAAAAAAAACTTGTACTTAGTATATTGTCACCGATGACAATACATTTTTAACCGCCAATGGAATTTTTTATAGCAATTTGTTATTGTATGTTGTTAAAAAGCTTTAACGATGTTTTTGTAATAAAATTCAATAATCGTGAGCCAAACAAGCCACAAAAAACAACAACAGTAAGAAATTTTATGAATGAGCAGGGGGGGGGGCACAGAAAACCATATTTTTAATTTGTTAAATCAATTAATCGCATGGATGTATGTATATTGTAAACGTAGGTATGTATGTTTAGATATGTATTTCTACAAAAAAAAATGGCTTAATTCCTTAATTAATTATTTCATTTTAAAGGCCACCAATTTATTTATCTGCCAAATGCAATTCAAAATACACAGATATTCAACTATTTAAAAGATTTTAACAAAATAAATTCCAGCTGATTAAATTGTCGATTTGTTTGTATTGTTTGATTGAATTAAATCCAAAGGGCAATTTGATGTTCCGACTTCGACAAAATATTCTGTTAAATAAGAATGTAGAACACGTACATAGATATTTCAAAGAATTTATAGTGAACGTGAATAGCCAATATACGTTTGTATTAAACAAGGCCTGTCCATTGTTTTGAATGACTATGATTTCGAAAAAATTTAGCCATTTTTTGTTAGGAACAGTTGAAAAGGCGATTTCATCAGTTTTACAGTATTTTTGTAAAAAAAAATTAAATTCAATGTGTACGCGTATTGTCCTTAAACATTACAAAAAAAAAAAAAAAAAAAAACTTTGCTGCTGCCTATATTTACAATTAATTTCCATAAAGTTTACGTAATTGGCCACTAGAGATATATTTAAATTACGAGTTTATGGAGAAACTTTTAAGTTTACTTTTGTCCTTCGTATAATTTTCATATGTATTTAAAATAAATTTTATATTCTTGTAATTACGTCGCACATAAAGTATCGTTGAATTAAAATTTAAATATAAAAAGGTATGACCATATAATAACCTTCTTGAAGTGTAGTAAATTTTTAGCAGATAGGCGTGGGAGCTGTTTACTTATGAAATCTAAGTTAAATAATGTCTGTCTTTGTACATATTTGGTAAATTTTTAATTTTGTACTGTAATTAGATTTGATATTTTATTTGATGGTTTACATAAATCTTCTCAGTGAGTATTGCAAATGGTTTTTTTTTTAATTACTTGTGTCTATGGGGGAAAGGGTATGACTTCATCGACCGACCACCAGGGTTGTTAAATTAACACTTTTTTCGAATTTGTTACATTTGTTACCAAATCTTTCAAGTTGAGGCGTTTTAAGGATTTTTATTAATCCCATAGGACTTATATACATATTATGTACGTTATCTACTAAATGTTTTTAATTATTAATAATATTATTGCTGACGGATCGACAATCATAATGGAAACCTGTGCTGTGTCTGGAATCTATTCTCTATACACAAATCAAAAAAATAAAACGAAAAATTTATTTTAACCATACCCAAGCCCTTATACCTACATCAAATACAATGTGACCGAACTCAATTTCCATCATATTGATGCGAATCTGGCAAATGTCAAGTCAACTTTACCTATTCCAAAAAGTAAATGGTTTAGAGAGACAAACCAATTCTGACACATTTTTTATTCATATTGATTTTATTCAAATTTGAAAGTGAAAGTCATAAATTACTCTGGAAAATCTTCTTTTTTTTAAGACTATTACATACCTTTTTCCGTATAAGGGTTACATAAATTCCTGCTCAAATACCAATAACAACGAAACGGAAAAATCACCCCGGGAAATTGAACAAAGTTTAGCCACTAAATCCAAGCGAAGATGATATTATTCGGCTTGCGGGCTAGGGCAGCTTTTCTATATTATTCCTTTGTTATTTTTTTTTTCTGTATATTTTATCTATCAATGGCATGCATACTTCTAAGACTAACTTTAGATAATACACATCGAAAAAAAAAATAAGGATTTGAAAGTTAAAAAATTCGAAACTTTTTCCGTAGTATGTGTGTAAATATGTGTATGTATATTATAGGAGGGGGATGTTTATTTTCTATTTTCGGTTTTTATCAACATCATTTTGATTGTGTTATTTGCATAAATCATCAACAACAAATTGTTCGTTCGATTTTGATTGTGATTACTTTACCGGGCTCGGCTATAAATACATTGAGATGTACAAAAATTTTACTATATCTAGGAAATTACCCTGTCAAACCACCCCTCTCAACTCCTGTTCAAACTATTTTTTTTATATACATATATATATATTTTTTCCGTGTTATTGAGCAGACAAGACATTTAGGAGAACGTGTTCACGGTTACAATCAATATTTTTTTCATGGTTCTTGTAAAGTTCAGGTGGATAAATTCACATATAAACTAGGTGGGTACATATTTACTTTCGTACAAGAAGTGAGAATAGATATGAATCTATATAGAACATGTAATACATACGTACGTACATAAATATCTAAAAAAATATTCTTTTAATGTGGTACATGTGTGAAAAAGTGGCACGAGTCAATTTCCTCTCAGATTTCTTTTATGAAAAGGGGTGAATGTTTTTCGTAAGTTAAATTATCTTAATGGAAAGTTTAGTTCACATGGGGATAGACAAGAAAATTTAAGAAGGCACAAAATGTTTAAGGGTTGTATTTCAACTGTACGATGAACATTGTATGTACATATACATGTACACATACATACATATAAGAGGTTCTATATAAAAAAGGAACATTTAAAGTTACCCAAAGTTTTTGAAAAGCTTTTGGGATTAGCTAAATTTATATACACAAGTGAGCCATATTTTTGCCTTTTTCAGTTCATTTTTAGTATACCTAACCTCAGATTGTACATATTATTGTATTGTATAATATAATGGAGGCAGTAAGTGTAATAATTTTCACGTCCAGGGTAATAATATCTAATAATAATTCTTGTGGCAGTGACTGACACAATTATTTATTTGAACTGTAGAAAAATAATGATTTTTTTTGTTTTTTTTTGTTTTTGTACATTTGACCCAGGGGTAGGTAGAAAAAATGGGGAAGGAACAGAATAGACAGAGACAATTTGGGACTTTGTCCAATTTTCTTTCCTAAAACTAACACAGATCAAATTTTAGTTTTTGATGCACTCTACTCGTCATTGCTTATAGTATAGGTAATGTTGTACAATGTACATGTCTATTAGCATACATACATACATGTACAGTACATCAATGTCATTCGAATGTTCTAAATTGCTGATATTTTGCCAATGAACTGACTATTAAGACTAGGTCCTTTTGAATAAATTTCGTAAATAAATAAGCAGAAATGAAGAAAGAGATGATAATTAAGATATGGAAATTTAATTTCATAAAATTATGTGGTTAAATTTATATTCTCACAAAACAAAATAATATCATACTACTTGCTGTAAACATCTTGTATATGTAGTGTTTAGTGTAGAGTAGAACGTGTCTGAATGAATAAATTTTCGTGCCTTTGATTAAATGAATTAAATTTGAAGTTAAATTTTCCAAATTGTTCTGACTGCCTTAAAATGGAAGTCTTAGTAGAAGCTCTTATATACGGAAATGTTTCACAAAATTTTCCAAAAATCTTTTCTGTTGTATTCTGACAAAACTAAAAACTACAGTACCTGCACACGGGCCAAGGTTGGGGGTATGTTGCAAAAATGCTGAAAGTTTTTTTCAACGATGATGGAATCAAACAAATCACGAACTAATATAGTAGATCTAATGAAATTTGATTATTGTCAATGTTGTATGAAAATTAATTATGAAAAACTAATCTAAGTACATACCTGCTATTAGTGCTATTATACGCACAAAAATGATGTCCTAACATCAATTCAATACTTAAAATTAAATTAGGTCGTTGATATTAAATTAAATCAATGTTTCTACGCCATTAGCTACTTTGTGTATATTTAGAAAACTGTATATCAAAGAAATCGCTTCAAAACCAATGCCTTTTAACCATAAAAAAGAAAGAAAAAAAAGAAAAATTGGAAATGTTCATTTAATACAGAAAGATATCGAAGAAAATCTAATAAACGACAAAATTTGCCAATGTTAAAGCTACTCTAATGAAGTCATGGAAAAACTTTTACCCAGGCGTATTGATTTACACAAATTTTCCTTCTTCCATCGTTTGATTTATTATCTTTTTTTCGTACAATTTTTATTAGAATTTAGAAGAAAATTTGGTTTTTTGAAATTTGTTTTTATTAAAAAAAATAAATTTCGAATATCGAGAAATGAATTAAATTTGAATAATATGTATACATATATACGACACACCCCTTACCTATGTATTTGTTCGCAATAAATTGTGGTGACTGGTGGAATATGTAGACTGTAAAAGTATGCCAGTAAATTTTCCTAAGTATCCAAGACACGAGAACATATTCGTGCTTTTTCCATAAAATTAAATTTAAACTTCTGAAATCGTATTTTCTTAGGATGGCGCTAAACTTATGACCGGTAGTGTATAATTTATATAGGTGTGTATAGACATGGGTATTTGATAATCTGGCAGCAAATTAATATATGGATGTGTGGATATTTCCACAAATTGTATTGTCTGTTGTATAACCGATCTTATTTACCCAAATGGAATATGGTTTGAATCAAACCCAAACATTATACCATCTGAAAATATAATGATGGTATGGAAATGGCATTGTTTTGCCTATTACATATTATCCTGACATCATACCTCTTACCTCTTAAAGAAAGAAATAAAAAAAAATCTCCAAACAAAAAAAGAAAAGGATTGGGACTATCGATAAAAAATATCATCCCAAAAGGATTTTATTTTGAAATATTTTGTTTGTGAATTGAAAAGGTCAGTGACTATAAATTGATGAAAAAAAAAAACTTTTAAGGAGCAAAATTTAAAAAAAAAGTTTGATTATAAATAAGCACAAAGGTATTTCTCTAAGGTACCAAATAGAACTCTGATATTTTACACTTTTATTAAATTTATATTTATTTGGCTTATTGTAAATGGGCAAAATTGCTACACTCCACTTCGACTCCCTCCTATACCATTTTTTGCCAAACACGTGGTTTTTCGTCCACTAAAAAACAAAATTTCAAAAAAGTTTTAATGTATTTGTTTAGAGAGATAGTGGATGGTGAATGGCGGCAGGATAGTTTTGGGTGGAAATGATATGGGTTTCACTTAGCATTTCTTTTTTATATACCGTTTGATGTACCTCCGAAAATCATCATAAATTGTGTGTTGTTGGCGTCTTTTTTTATTCAACTTTTACATACATAAAACAAAAAGTAATAAATTTCAATTTTCTAAACATTCAGTAGTACACTTAGCTTTTAATTTATTTTTTTTATTTTTTTTTTTTTTGTAGTCTCGAGAGCATAAAAAGCCAAATTATAACCATACTTATTACATTCCATTTTCAGTCACCTAAATTATGTTTTAAATAAATATGCAAATTTCGTTTTGTATGTTTACCATTCTTAAAAGAAAGTTTAAAAAAATACAAGAAAAAAATAACAGGAATAATGCAATACGTACGAGAAGTATGTATACAGCATGTAAAGAATATATTTCCTTAAGAGAAATTACTTTTTTATGTAAAAACTTTGAAAATTATAATTTGCGTTATGTCCTTTTTTTCTTTTTTTTGTATAATTTGCTTCGTTTCATTTATCATGTCCCTAACCGACGAAAGAAGATTTGGGATAAAAATATAAAGTATGAGATCCCATTATTATTCAGTTCTAGTGCTAACTGTTTCTTTTTTGGACAAGAAAAATTCAAATAAAAAATAAATACGGAACAAAGTGATAACTGTGCGCTCCTGTTAAAACAAAAAAAAAACAAAAAATCTTCCAGATTTGTTCATTTTATAGATGCTAGGCAGCATCGTAGCATCATTACAATTTTTTGTTTTTTTTGGGGACCTATACCTAGCCAAACACCTGCTGAAACGAAATGTAAAAATGTAAATATTTTTTTTTTGAAAATACGAGTAATTTTTCATTTGACTTTTTCTATGTCAATTACATATCAATATAAAGGAAGTAACATTAGCTACTTAAATAAATACGTTTTATCTATAATTGCTTAGCTCAGAATAATATTAGAGTTTTAGTGGTAATAATACGTATTGTCTGTGGGTTAACCACATACAATATCATTTATTGATCTACTCGAAATTTCAAATTGAAATAATATCAAAATATTTGAATAGGACAAAGGGTGTCGCTAAAATAAACATAATAGTCTTAATGCTATTTTGAAACGTTTGTATAGATCTATTAATACATCCAATACATATTTTATTAGGTAATGTATACAATACAAAGTAAGACGTTTGGAACTTGTCGACCCAACTATAAATATCCCATATGGTTAATTTTTTTTTTTTTTTTGGTCGACAATCGGGATATACTATATTTAAAAAAAATTAAATCTTATTTCAAGTAAAAGTTTATTTCCAATCTTTTTAGCCCTATAAATTTTCTTTCGGTTTTTTCCACAAAATTGGGGAAAATCATCAAAATATGCAACTCAAAACTGGATACACCCATCCCTCGATTTGCACGAAATAGAAGATTTTAATTTTTTCCAAAATTTTTTTTTTCACATCCATAGATACATACATAAGTATGAGTATATATGCATATCAGTATAGAAGTATGTATACTTAACCATTGTCACAAAGGAAATCCCTAATTTAACTTAACGACAAGATGCTTTTGATATTTTAACGACACAGTTCTTCATCTTCACCATAAGTAAACCATTTAATTATAACAATTCGTTAAATAAATAAACCGATTGTTAATTTTATTATTTCCAAACATAATTCACACAAAATTGTTTAATGTTGCCATACCATGCCATTTTGAAATTGAACAATTTGTTTGGTTATGCTTATGCCTTAGTTGTTTTTAGTTGTTTGCCAAATTTACTTAATCATTCGATGGGTCTGACATAAACTGAAGTATCTAATAATTATAGAATGATAAATATTTGTTTGAAAGCACAAATATTCCAATCTTTGATCATTTATTGTGTATTCGTATGTAAGGTAACGTAGGTTCGTTTACTGTTTACATATAATCTACATAATGAATATAGATTTTATGGATTCAGAGAAAAATTATAGAGAAAAAAAAATAAAGATTTCATTAATTGATCAAAAAAGTATTCCACGGCCTACCGTTATGGCGCTGCAATTTATAGGATTTTTGAATCATTTGTATAACTAGATAAGGACAATTTCGTAAATTATAAAATTATTTTTCAAATACATAGTGTCAAATATATTTCTCCTGTTATAACTATTAGTTACAAAAAAACCAACAAAAAATGTTGCTCGCTTCGCCGATGGTATTTTGAATTAAAAAAAAAACTACGCCAATTCAACCACTAGGTGGTGCAGAAATAAGTAAAAACTGCGATTTTAAATAAAAAATCCTGTTAGTTGATAACATCCTGTATAAAAGCGATAGTCGTACATATTTTTTTCACATTATTAGCTTTTATATTATGCCCATACCCATAAATTAACAAATATATTATTTTTTTTATCTCAACTTTTCTGTTCATTTATAGATTCTTTTTATTTTATCTGGTTTACGTTTTGCACCGTTTTATGCGGCAAGTAAAATTGCATGGGCTCTGCTTTCACAAAAAAATCTTCAGGAAAAAAAATAACAAAATAAATGAAATTGCAATTTTCATTCATGTCGAAAAAATTCGAAATTAATTCAGAGTTACAATCCAATTTGTTGTTGTACTATATTTAGTTATGGTATGGATGGATACGTAAAAACGTCCCCCAATTATGTTTATTGGACCATTCTACTAAAACTACAACGTAACTATATTTTTTTACTATATATATATGTATGGGGAAAACAACTAAACAAATGAGATTGCATTTTCTTGGTAGGGCTAGAAAAAGTTGTTTTCAAATTGGCTTATAAATCACCAAAAAAAAAGAGAGCTATAAATTGACGTTGGTGTTGTATCATTTATGTTTTTGTTAGTCAAAAAAAGTACATTAACCATAGCAAAGTAAACTTTCAAAGTATGTAAATGTTTGCCATAAGCGAATTTTCTATATGTACATATAGAAAAGGGGTGAAAAGCTTTTTAAAGAGTTTTATTGGATTTTATTGAATTTTTTGTGTGTATTTGAATAAAAAAAAAAACATTTTCCCTTGGGTACATTTTATAATCCGTTTGTGATGCTAACAAAATTATTCCAAGGAATTCCAATACAGTGAATTGAAAAACACTTTCAGTGTTTTTTTTATTTACAGTTGTTGAGTTAATGTACTGAAAATTCAATCTGAACAAAACTTAATTAGACCAAAAATTATTTAAAAACTATTTTTTTGGTCATATTATTGGGATTAGAATAATAAATAAGAATAATAAAAAAATTCAAAATTAATTTGTTGTAGTAATCTTAGCGAAAACATTTGGACCACCAATAATTTTGGTTAAAAATCAATACTCTACCAATATTGTATATTTAATAGAGTAAAAGGTTTTATTGAAAATCGTCCGCGATTATATTGGATACTTTGCAGACAAGTTGTCTCATGTTACCTAAAGACGTACAAGATTTTTCAATTTTTCAACGTGAATATTATTCCCCAAGATCATTGAAAATTCGAATTTTCTATATTCAAATTCAAATTCAATTTATCAAAATTTTTATTTTGATGGTTATAAATAACCCAAGAGACAACACGAATATTGAATGCATATGGTTGTTAGCAAATTTGAGTGAATAGTAGTGTTCATTTACAAAATGAAAAATAACTGTATATTTTAAAAAACTCACTTACTTTTAATTTTAACAGCGAAAACTTATCAAAAAATAATCTTAATTACTCTTATTACTTATTTTGAGTTTCACTGTAGTTTTTTCCCCTATCGTTTCTAATGTAAACTGTTCCAACGTTAGTCCCACAATAATTGAATTAATAATTATCACGAATCGCTACTGATGCCTACATATTTTGTAGGTACTGGCCTGTTTATTTTATTGGAGAATTAGTTACATTGCGAATAGTCACTGATGTTTAATTCATAAAGGTTACATAGAGGTTATACGTAAAATCGAAATTTTCTCATAATCGTGTACATTTTAATACATAAACCTATATTCTAACAAAAGAAACAGATTTTAATAAAAACTAATTTCTTCTACTTAGCTAGCTACCTCCATAAAATATACAATGCCATATGTAACCTGTAAGAAATGGGATTAAGGATCAACCCAAAATCATGGACTATTACCACAAATATCTGACTTAGACGAACAACACATCTGTACAGTAGTTGTTTCCGAAAAAAAAAAAATACCATAAAAGAAAATTGGATGGGGAGATGTACAATATAATGAGAAAAACCCTAAATCACACCGTAATAAAATTAAAAAGGACATTAATCAATTAATTGGGTGTACGAGTTATACCAACAAATATATTAAATTAATATTTTTGAAATAGGTCATTCATCAATTTTACAGACAATAAATTCGAAATCGGTCATCGCGATAAATTAGTCAATTATTTGAAATTTATTTCCATCAATAAATCTACATAAGCCCACCAATCAATAAATATTAATATAATTGACAAAAGCGCGACAACTTATGACAAGGTTCACGATTTTAAACTGTTCCCAAGTTCCATCTTCTACCCCTCCCCCCACCTTTTTGTCTCGATTGTATGTTCAAGTTTGTAATTTACTTTTTAAAAGACATAACATCCATTATTCAAAATATCTATAAATACTTAAGGACTTTTCACCATGCCAAGTATTAATTTTCGATTTTATTATTTTTGGAGGTTCGGATTTCATATTTGATTTTTTTATTCGGAAAAATAAAAAAAAAATTGTGTTTTGATTGTGATGAATTGGTGATGATATTTAATTATATTCTAAAAAAACGCATTGAAGATAAAGTTCTCTATGTAAAGATATTACAGAAAAAGCTTACGCAAAATTTTTCTAGATAATGGTACATTTAAGGTATCTTCGGAATTAATTACTTAAGGTGATTAATTTGACGTTAAACTTGGCAATTTAATTAAAATTTTCGCACTCCTAAAGCTTTTAATGTGAAAATATTATCAGAGTTGAAAAGTAATTAGTTTGAGAGTATACGTAGAATTTATGTAGAATTTATCAAGAATAGTTATATATCTGTATATATGGCTTCCGGACACTTTATCGCAAAGCATTTTGTCGCAAAATATTTTACGTATTTTATCTCCGAAAGAGGTTTTGGAGTAAACGTTGCTCACCCCTCCCTAATCCCGATAATAAGTAAAATCATCAACCACCAAATGTGGTTTACCCTTTGATGCGATTATGTACGCTAGATTTGAGAATTCATTATACTGCTCGACGATCACTGACAAACTGATGATAAAATGGAGCTACGCTGAAGTGCAATTGAGAGGGGCTGCGATTTACGGTAATCTGCAATAAACATTGAACATACATACCCTACATGTATTGTAGACCTCTAATTTATCATTGGCTTGTACAGTACCACAGAAATGTAAAATGATCATTACAAATGGTAAAATGACATTTCCGTCCCTAAGTAATAATCAAAAACATACTGCCGGAGGTAATTCAGTGCGGAAGCATCGTAGACTTGAATTGGCCGTTTTCTTTTAAATTATTTTTACTGATATTGGATTTTAGTATGATTGATAGAAGAAAAAATGTTTAAAAATACTAAAGAGAAGTGGCGTGTTTTTAAAATTTACATCATGATCTCAATAAAGAGTTTGTCATCATAAACACATTTTCGTAAATATGGTTGATAAACGACATTGAATATTTTTTCCTTCAATATACAATGCCAGTGTTTCTCAAAAGATGTGTCGCGCACTGGTCCAAAGTCTTCTTTTGGAATCATTTCTATTCCACTTTAGGTACTCAATATTTATTTGTTGTACAGGTTTTTTGTATGGCGTTGGCTTCTTGGTACGAAAAATGACTGGAAATATTCATAAATTGATTTGAAACGTTAATAATGTTAAATTTCGAGGTTTTATTTATTAAATTCAGGGAAAAAAAATTGTTGTTGTTTAGATTTTCAATAAAAATTCTTTAAAAATGTTATTAATAATAAAAAAGGAAGATTTTCTTAATTGATCATTCCACAGTAATCAATTTTATACTTTTTTCTAGGGTTTTTACAGAAATATTAGATAAAGACAAACCGCAAATAACAAATAATAATCTCGGCGTAGCCATCTATTTCTTCCATACAAACTAATTATTTCTTATACAAACTACATAGATTTTTATGTCTGGTGTGTTGAATAATTTGATGAATATTGTGCCGCCAGCTAAAAACATTGGAAAACACTGATAAACACAATAGATATGTATGTATGTAATGTCAAAAGTTACAAATACCTACATATTGTTATGACTTATCATCATCGTCATTACAGCATTTCTATAGTTTCTGGAATCTGTTTTGTTCGCATTATCGTTTTCTAGACTATACGTCTTGTATACATTTAGGTATTATATAGTACATATGTATGTATATAGTGAGTATGTAGGAAGAAGTAACCAAGTCAAAAAATTAACAAAAAAAATTGATATACAGGTAGTCCTCCTACAACACGGTTTCAATCTAACTTAATTAAAAAAAATACCGAAATTCTTGTGTAACACAGTTTCACGGTTTTCATGATAAGAAAATTGCACAAATTCTCGTATAACACGGTAGTGTTTTACAACACGGAATTTTTGTTTTAAATTTTAGATTAGCAATTGCCAGTTTCGAAAATAACTTTTTTGTTGTTGTTGGGACAATTAAAACAAAAACTTCATAAACATTTGTATGAACTCTCTCAAAATTTATTTTATTGACTTAATCATTTCTTGCTGTATACCTACGATATGTACATATGTACAATTATACATTGTACATAATAAGAAGTATTGTATATAATATACATATGTACATATATAATAATACATAAATCAAAAGATGTACATATTATATCTGAAACTTCTTGTAATGTCTTAACGAAAACAAGATGAGAAAAATTCTTTATCTAAAGCTTTTTCGTATAGTACTCGAAATGCGCCTATTAATATAACCATCACGTCCTGATTCATATGTCGCTTATATTTTATGGTCGCTATATAAAACGTTTATCTATTATTTTTTTGGATATAATATGATGCTAGGTTATGGTTATGAATTGCTTCTTTATTTGTGTTGATGTATTTGGGCAAAAAGGGTAAATAAGGGGTGAAAGTGTCAAAAATATTAACTATTTTTTTTTTTTTAATTTTTGTAGGCTTCATTGAAAATGCTTTTGTTTATTTTTTTAATTCACATTATATTTCGAAATTACATAGCTAGGTATTAGGATTAGGGAACTACATATAAAAAATAGGTGCTTTTATTAAAAAAAATAAATTTTATTTTCCCCTAACTGCAATATTTCACTTCTTTATACGTATAGATGTTGATACTTTTTGTATATTAGTTTTTTTCATTTATTTAGATTAAAATATTTTATCCCAACATTATGTAATATGTATATTGTACTGTACATAGATATGTATATTATGTACTCCAGATTTCCGTTACCGAGAAAAAACTGTGTATTCATGATTTTTTCTGCAATAAACCGCAAAAAAAAAAAATTGTAAAATGTGACAAACGAGAGAAGGCAAAGGTAGCGAAAAATAAATATTCACAAACACACCACAGCAAAATGTATTTGTCTCGCATGATAAAATTGTAATTCTAAGGGAAAAATGGGAAATGTTTTTTCAACGTTTTAACCACTAAAAGCAATCAATTTCCCCAAAATCAGATCGTTTTAAATGTGTACAGTTGAACCTTTCATACATGAATCTTGGAATCTCGATAAGTATTACATAGTAAATTGTGCGTCTTAGATGAATGTGAATAAATTTTATTCAAAATTTCTACAAAGAGATGGATATACTTCAACCGGATGTTGTACCCTACAGTTTTAAACAAAATATATGTACGTTAAAGTTTTGTTCACATAAAAAGCTTGGTACAAATGAATGAAGCTCCATTTTATACAGCTTCGACTGTATTATATATTATTTAACGAACCTATATATCTACTATATGTACAATATTACATAATACCTAGATTATATACGTACCTATGTCTGTATATGTATGTATGTATATACCATGTACCCTTTTTATATTTATCGTATGAGAAAGTACAGTTTAGTACCCCTGTCAAAAAATGTTACTTTCTAATGCAATTGTATCGTAACTTTGTCGGAAAAGTTTAAATAATTTAAGTCGAAATGGATATGGGTAAATCTTTATTTGCAAATATTTAGTTTTATTAGATGGGACTTAATCCATACTTTACCAAAAAGTTTGGCAAGTTTGGCAAAGAAAATGTGTATCGATATTTTTGCATGATTTTTCTCCTTACTGGTTTTTATTTGAAATATTTGTATTGTTTTCATAGGTGGCGTGCTGACTTATGATCTTTACCACATGGGGAACCGTACAATACAAAAAAATGTTTTCAATGATAACCTGTCTGTAACACCAAATATCGTATAAAAACATGAAAAATGTATGAGACATTTTTGCAGATCCCAAATGGGATGTGACGGTCTGCAGATAGTTTCAGCTATGAAAAATTGTTAGCACCGACGATATTGATATTATGTCTAGCCGGAATTCGATAAGTGATATTTTCTGTATTATCATCGTTTACTTTTTGTGGCATCTGCACACTGGACACCCTGTACATCATTTACCATCAAAAAGTTATTTTCGTAAATTTAGTTGATAGAGAGTATTAAATATAAGCCGTCGATATGTAGATTTGCAGCGTGTAATATTCAAATTTGTTGTCGGTATTAAGTATTATTATGTGATTAATTATGTCATCATTTGTTACTTTACCAATTCTGGGTACTTAGTGGCGAACCAAATTATGTCAAATGGATGTAAATTTATTGCCATCGTAATTAGGTGATTTGCCCTATTTAACAATTCACCATTTAACTTCAATTTAGGTAAGATATGCTTCTACCTACATTATAAAATATTTATTTTATTAAAGTCGAGTATCTTATCTTAATCATAAAAAAATGAATGCCTTCAGATCCATGCGAAAGTCCCACTGGAGCCTCTTGAAAAAAACAGTTTTCCATATGGGATTCACCCTATCAAAAGCGTCAAGAAATCAAGTAAAAGTAATGTGCTCGACTTCTTGAGTTTTTCTGAAGCAATTTTCAATATTTCGCTCCAGATCAGTATATCAGTAAATTGACAGTGTGTAAATAAGACCTAATCTGTTACTACATATGGTAAGTATATCCTTCGATAAAGAAAGTAATTATAGATCTAAAATCAGATACATTTGTAGACTACCGTTGTCGATTGGAGTTACTACAGACTTATGTACTATCTATGTATATATTATGTATACTGCTTTAGGTGGTGAACGTGGCTTATATAGCCTTACGTCAATTTATATAAAGTCAAAGAACATTAACAAGCTTTTAACCCAAAGCACTCAAAATGTCTGTTTATCGACCTAAATGTTCATCCAATAATATTTAATAGAAAATGCATCACTTGAAAGCATAAAAGGAACATTATTGATCTCTTATTTTGCAATTTTTTTTTAATAAAATGGGATTTATAATATTCCTAGGCTTTGATTTAAATTGGGCAATACCTACTTATGTACCAGTGGTTAATGCAGACAGACATGTATCGACATAATAATACTATAGTACATCGAACGTATTTCATTGGTTTCTAATATATGTACATAGCTTTTCCGTTGTACGGATTTGTGGTTAAGAAACAGTATAAGGAATTATTATTACGGAAATATTCTATCTAGGTAAAGTATAGGTTATCGTATCTAACATTCGTTTTAGATGTAGAGTATACACAAGTTCCAATTATTTATGTCGATAAAGTTTAGTTTCGTAGTTAGAACTGAAAATTTGTGGTTTTTAAGAAACTTTTTCAAACAGTATTTGAATTGTATTGGATTATACTCTTGCTAGCCCTATAGGATGTAAGTTCTACTAAATAATTGACGATTCATGAGTTATACAAAATTAATGAATTTAGATAAATTGTAGAGCAATAACAATCAAAAAACTTAAATAACTTTTGTAATTGAATTATTTGACAGGATTCTAGTTCTAGAATTGGGGTTGAACTTTTTAACATTCCCATAATAAATTTGATAATTTCTATAACACACACGCTGGTCAAATACTGACAATTAGATAATTTTATTTAAATATTTTTTTCATTTGCTCACCTAGCCAATTGTTTTTATAAATTTTTTTTTACGGAAGCCTCTATTCCATCTCATATTAAAAGTATTCGTACCTGTTATGTTACAAACTTCATATTCATACCCAAAGCTATAATACTCCTTAAAATTACGCTCATACGGCTATAAAAAAATGCATTAGGTAAACTTATATCTTTCTTCAGATACTTATACCGTTACATAACATACACATATGTATGTATATACATATACAGATATTTTAACTTTAATTTAAGAAACTTAGCTAATTTTTTTCTTTTTTTAAGAATATCCGATCGAATAACATTTTCTGATGAGACAAAAGTTTTGTAATTTGCAATCAAAAAAAAAAAAAAAATGAAAAAAATCTTTATATAACATTAGGTACTTGTGAATAAACATCTCATAGAATTTCCCTTTAGTTTTGTTGTTTATTTATAGTCATGCCATGCTTGGTTTAGTCCCTTGGGAACTCTTAAGCTGTAACAATGAGTAAAGTATAAAATCGCCGAGGGAGATTTTTTTTTTTGTGTTTTTTTTTCGTTTTTTTCAGTTTACTGATGTATAAATGAGCTTATTAGCCTTTTATTAAGTTTATGTAATTATTAAAGTAATGCTGATGGCGTTCACAAAGTATCACAGTATTAGTTTAGGTACGGAACCGAAAGCATGAAGAAAGAGCATCATGCAGAATTGTAGATAATTATCAAAGTTTACTGCAAATTGAAGCATGTTTTAAAGATACGAAAATGGTGAAAAGTTGAAAAAGGAAAAATAATATTCATCGTAAAATGATAAATATATAAAATGTGGGTATACTATAGATATGTAAGTTGACATAATTTTTGGGGGGCAGATATAAATATTTAAGGATAGGTACCTAACTAGCAAAATTATTAGAGTGTGTACTGTACTGTACTGTTATATAAAGAGATAATGAAAATTGAATTTGTTTTACGTAATGAAGGTAGAGATGCGATATGATATATCCATACTGATATCACATAGTCAGTAAAACTAACTATACTTTTTTACTGGTTATACGTACAATAAGGTAATGCGCAAATGTGCATCATATTTTATATTTTTGTCCTGGAAATGGAACCTGGACTATTGATTTTTACTTTATTTTTATTTGTTTCTGGTTTTCAAAAAATAAAGCTCCCACAAAAAAAGTTGCCAAAACAAACAAAACGCATCTAGAATAATTAGTCTAATGAAAAACTATTTTTGTACCATTTGCAGGAAATGTTTTTGTCATAGCAGCAATATTATTGGAACGTAATCTCCAAAGTGTGGCAAATCATTTAATACTGTCACTGGCTGTTGCCGATTTGCTAGTAGCGTGTCTCGTAATGCCATTGAGTGCCGTATATGAGGTGTCCCAGGAGTGGAAACTTGGACCAGAATTATGTGATATGTGGACATCGAGTGATGTGTTATGTTGTACAGCTTCCATTTTACATTTAGTTGCAATTGCATTAGATAGGTAAGTACAATTTATGCACTTTTATGTTTAAGGGAAGTTTTTTTTTTCTTTTTTGTTTATTCATTAGCATATAAGCATGATGAAAAGCTAATGCAAGTTTACTAATTAAAAGGAACTAAAATTGGAAAATTGGAGGTTATTAAAACGGTATTTTGTTTAAAATAAAATTTACTTAAAAAAGTCGTAACATCTGAAAATGTTGATAGGGGGGTGGGGGGTTGGTTAATTTGATTCAAAACAATATGGTTTGACAGATAAATTTGAGTGCATTATGATGTAATGTACATACAATTACAGTGGTGCTATGTACCTTATGTTGTTTTTTTTATTATAGCCACTTAAACATACATATACGCCTTATATATTACATACATTAGTTTTGTTTACAAAAATATGATAGGTGGTGGTGGTTTTTTGTTATTGAGATATTTGTTTTTGAAATGCCTTTGTGTTGTATTTGAGTTCATTTACTTATTATGTTCCATGCATTTTAATGAAAAGTTCTTTGTTGATGAAAAAATCCAAATTGGAGAAATATACTTGTTAAATGTTATGTCATTTACAAATTTAATAATCTACGTTCTACGTTCAACGACCAAAGGACAATGCTTGTGTTTGACATCTTGATGCTATCAGCTCTATGTAAAAAGAAAAAATTACTTTAGCCAGCCAAAGTGATTTTCTTTTTATACAAAAACTGTATAGAGAACAATATTATTTTCAAGAGTTGTGTTTAGTTGATTCACGGTCAGTTGTTTTTCCAAGTTTTCCATCTTTTCATACCAGAAATTAAATTAGGTTGCCTACTAAAATGTGGACGAAAAGAAGAAAGTATTCTTGCGAATATGAGGTTTTCTTGAGATATGACTCGGTTGCATATAATGAGCGATTTATGATGACCCCCATATTGTGTTTGTCGAATATATACGAGTATATAAAATTTTATGTATTTTCAAGAGAGGATAGCTTCTATAATAAATTATGTAATATACTCTGCGGTTATGTTGTATCGTGATATGGTATATTTTCGGTCAGGACTCCTAGGGTGATATATATTGGCAAAACAACGGCGAAACCCATATAACTAATGGAAAAAAATGCTTTCGTTGTATTAACACAAATTTATTTCAATTTTATCCTTTTTACCATAAATGTTGGTATAGAAGAATGGGATAGTACCAAAGAGCTACTCTAGCTGTTAACAAATTTATGTCAATAAATTTAGTACATTCCAAAATACTCGAACAATACGAATTCAATGCAATCATTTATTATCGAAAAAAAAGTTAATGGTAAATGGAAACCTATTGACATACTGGTAATCACATCATATACATTCGAATTAAATGTATATATATGTATATATTTATATAGGAATAAAAAGAAAATCATGATTTCTTTCGGCATATTTCTGGTCTATGGTCGTGTACCGTCTTTAATCAGCTATTTATTTATTTGGATTTACGGCAAAAGGTTTCTAAATACGACCTATAAGGATTACCTAAACATACCGTTTAAGATGGTGTGAGCACGTACTCAACATCATAATATTTGTCAAACATAATTTTTTTTTATTATTCCTCTAAAGGTGTATTGTAGATGTATGTATGTATATACATAGGTACGACTTATATTCGATCAATAATCGATAATCATATTAGACTTTTGTCTTTAGATACACTGGCCACTGGCCCACGTGGCTTGACTGAACATCCCTCACAATACGGCATGTCGCAGCTACAAAGAACCGAATGAGCAAGAGACACTCGAAACATTTCTTCTGAATTGGTTAATGTGTACCACCCAAAAAAGAACCAAAATGTACACTTTAAAAAAAATCTGGCATATTCTAAGATTGCCGTTCCCAAAAAGGATTACCGATATTGATGTAACATCAACTTAGTTAGATTTGAATCAAATGGAAAGTTTTTATTTGATATCATTTAGAAAAAGAAATGCCACCAATTTATTATATGTTTATCGTCTATCTATCTCTCAATCTCAATCTCTATTCGAAAGATTTAAAATAAAACGGCAAAATTGAATTGGCATTATATAAAATCAATTGGATAAACAAAAGATTAGGTTTCTCAAGCTCTCTGGAAATTTTCATACACTTGATTAAATATTAATTTAAATTTGAAAAGCTATGAAAGCTCTTTTCCATCCTCCCCATGTTGATTAATGAAATATAAGACAATCAAATTGTTGTGCCTCAATGCGAATAGGTATGTATATAAAACAATCAAATTCTTGTGTTTGGTAACAATTGCTCGCAATAAATTATGTTTAATCTTTAAATAATTAACAGAGCACAATTATTTTACAAAACAATACCCCTCAATACTTCATCAGTAAGAGTTCTTTACATTTTCAAAGTAGAAGATAGATTTAATAAGCTATTTCACTATATGCACATATGAGTATATAGTTATAATAATTCACGAACTACATTTATACTCGTATGTTAATTTTAAATCTTCATTTATTGTTTGTTTCATCCGTTCAACTTGAATGGATGTCATAACATAATGGGGGATTTTTACATAGTAATAATTTTTAATTCATTCGAATTTTAAGCCGAATTTTAATCTATTCCGATATCCTTGACAAAGAAAAGAAATTAAATTTACAAGTGCAGTTGTTCAGCATGAAAAAAAAATTTATTTATGTAAATTCTATACGACTTGCTTCTTTATATATTTGTAACATTAAGCATAGTCTAACTAAAAGCCTAATATCACGCACATAAATACATACATTTTCCATTTTATAAGATGGAGTTTCGCCTTTAAGTTTTATGTCGAAATCAAATCGTTCGTCCGTCCACAATCAAGATTCCGACTAAACCACTATAGATAAAGAAAGATTTCTATTGTTTTTTATGGACATCAACTGAGGAAGAAGGGGATAAAATATTCCTGTGTGTAAATTCTATTTTAAGGTGTTCAAATAGAGCGTAATCTCTTATAATTTTCGATTTCTCTGCTAAATAAAGATTTTTGTAAACATTATAATTAAGTCTGCTGTTGGAAATCCAGAAATTCCCGCCACCATTTTTTCCATTTCCCATAAATTTGTTTTTAAAAATTACCACTATTAAAATTTATTATGTAAATAGCACTTAACCAATAACTCCACCAAACATTAAGATCCTTACAGAAGCCTCGCAGAAGTTTCATTGGTAGCCTTTTTTTTATTATTTTCTACTATTTTCCACCAACATAACCTCATCACTAGCATTCCTTTGTGCAAAATATTCCAATCATTCCGTTGCTCTTAGCATAAAATCCTTATATAAGTATGTGGCTGGGTATCCTTTTTACCTTTTGTTGTAAAGTCACTGCTAAATTTCCAACCACTGCATCGCATCTTATTAAGGCCACCGCCTTAGTTTATGTTTGTTATTATATTATTAGTAATTGCTAAGCTTTTCATATTCAGTACATGTACTCTACGTGTACATTGTACTGTACAGTGTACACACAAGATGATAAATACAACGCAAATTAATGATAAATGATGTTATAACACTTGGACAGCTATTTTGTTAAAATTTATGTATTGTCTTCGAGGATGCTATGGATGTTATATATATGGTGAAGTTTAGACAGAGCGTAGTTTATCAGAATTACCATTATGGAGTGTATTATAATGTTAAATAATATTGTAGTACGGGTTTATGTACTAGTTATACATATATCTACAGTAGACGTCCAAAAACATGAACAAAATAAAAGCGGGCGTAATCATGTTTTCGCGATTTTTCATGTTTTTAAATCAAAATTTTCATTGTAAAAATGGCTATTTTTATTTCTTGGCACTTTGATGTGTTTCCTTTTCTGGAAACCTGTCATTCTTGAGATAATTGCAACTATTTAGATAAAAGAGAGTAGTGTAAATTAGATAAGTATAAATGTAATAAATACACAAAAATAAAGAAATATAAAATTGTTCATGTTTTTCAATAATTTCCATACAAGCACGAAATGCTGTTTTTGCAATTTTTTCGAGCAGTTCATATTTTCAGGCGTTCATCTTTTTGGACGTCTACTGTATATATAATATGTATGTAGGTATGTGTTGTGTACCTTTATACCAAAATATTTACCTTAAATATATGTTTGCTATGTACCTAGCGAATATTATGAGAAAACCCCTGTCGACATAAAGTAACATACACTTCATTAAAAACACCCCAGGTTCGGTAGACATTAATTTAATTTATATTTCTGTATCTGTACTCTACAAGCAGAACAAACTTTATCTCATAACAAAATCAGTACATTATTAAGTTATGTTATTTATTTGAGGGTGATTTATATAATATCATTCATTGCCGTCACCCAAAAAGGTATCTACCTACATATATACATAAATTCCCAGAGCTCTTTAATAAAATCAAAATATCCCAGCAATAAAACCAAAAATGTTTTGGTTATATGGTCCTATGGTGTGGTGATGATTTTGTCATTTTCCAATTGATTAAAAAAAAAATTCTTTTCATTTTCAGATACTGGGCAGTTACAAATATAGACTATGTTCACCATAGAACGGCGGGCCGTATTGGAATTATGATATTAGTTGTATGGTCCCTGTCGTTTCTTGTGTCAATAGCCCCATTACTTGGGTGGAAAGATTCCGGATGGCATGATCGTGTCGAAAAAGAAATGCAATGTATTGTTTCGCAGGATATTGGCTATCAGGTGTTTGCAACGGCATCCAGTTTTTATGTACCATTATTAGTGATATTAGTTTTGTATTGGCGAATATTTCAGACTGCAAGGAAACGTATCAGAAGAAGACAGCAGGTATGTGTTATAATTTAATATTTTATATATAACCATAAATGTATATATTTGTTGTACACACATACACACACATACATTCACTTTATAACAAATAATTTATACCTAAATGTGTTTTACAAAAATATTTAAATGAAATGTACTGCGTTACCAATATGTGGTAATTAGTAGGTATAACACTTACCCTTTTCCAACCATCCTTATTGTAAATTTGATTTGGGAGCCCAATTGAGTTTAATTTATTAGTTACCTCTGTCCAGAGGTGTTTTTAATTATTACTTGCTCCTGGCCTATTGTATAAACCAGTGGCAAATGCCAGGATTTTCTTCTAGAAATTCTGTGAGGCAATTATATTGCTATATTATAGTTTAGGCCTTTTAATAATCTGTTTTGGGTAAATCAGCCGCGAGTGTTTCATTAAAATATTACAATTAGTTGCATTACACAAGAGTTTTTCTAAAGATCACCTATTTTCGTCTAATGTAATAAATAATTATTGTTTATTTAAATAAACAGGGCAAGAGGGAAGGGAACATTCTATTAATTTACACAATTCCAAGAGATATTAAGGAGAACAATGCAAATTTTACTAAAATAGGTAGATTTATTGTAAATTCTAACTTTAAAGTATGTACATACAAATCTATGACATATAAATACGTATACGTAATATATGTTTTGTTGTATATTCTCATGCAAATATTAAATTAAATTTACATATAGACAATGGTGGCTTCTAACAATCTTATACATACATATAATATTAAGTTTTTCAATTGTGAGTACACTACTCCATAAATTTCATAGTGATCCGTACCATAATACCAATTCCCAAAATGACAATAAATTACTGAATACATTTGACTTGTTATTATCCTTAAGAAAACCTAGCAAAATAGATTTATCTCATTCTAAACCTCTATAAATCAGTAGTGAAACCGATTCCGTACAAGAAAATTCTTATTTACCAGACACTACACATATATATATATATATATATATATATACCCCAATCTGTGACAACCCAACAACACCTGCTTAAATTTCCGTTTTCTTTCGCGCATCCATCCATCCAGAGAGTGGATATATGGAATATGGATGAATAAGGTTTATGAACGGAAAATGTATAATATTCAAATTTCCGCTACCATAAAATAAATAACTTGAGGTATTAATGGTCTAGACTAGACATCTGTTTGATATATTGGATGAACGTGATTTTGCTCAAAATATTGAATCATTCAAGGGAATAATAAACATTCAAAGTTGACAACTTTGAATTTGTCCCTTTAAAAAAGGACCAATTTTTATTTTTTATAATAAATAGTTAAGTTGGTTGATGCGTTATTAAATTCGGTAACAATTTGACAATTTATCGGATAGGATATGACTGTAGATGTATAAGATTTATTATATAAAGATAAAAGTATGATGAAGATAAATGTATCAACTGTGTAGTTTTGATAGTAAAAGTGTGAAAATATGGACATGTCAAAATACGAGTCACTTGAAATGTTCACAAATCAATTGAAATTTTCATAACTTTCCCATACAGAATATTCACTATAAGTAGCACACAGGCTGTTATTAAGGTCAAGCGATGATTTCTAGATCCTTAAACAATTTTTTGAAATTTTTTTTTTTTTTACTTTTGAATTATGTAATTATGACTTTTCCTGTGATAACTATTAAAATAAAGTTGAGGTAGTTCTATGACAATTCTTTTCGTAGAAGAAATTTTCTTTGTTAGAAAAAATGTTTTTAATCAATTTTACTTTCTAAAATCAAAACCAAAATAAACTAGTCCAAACATTATCGAATCGATGAAAAATACAACGCAGATACATTTCAATTAAATTATGAATATACGAATATATTATGTAGTATACATACATATCGCTCCCTAATTTTGGATCAGACGTATCTCAATAAATTTACCGGAATCGACATTTTGATGGCAATTTGTTCTCATATTCATACTGCATAACCTCACAAAATTATTTATTTTTTGTTAAATTATATATCAACAATTTTCGCGCTTTTATATTTGATTCCACATTTATGCTCTAAAAAAAAATTAAACAGTTTTTTTTCGTTCTACTGAAAAGTTTATAAAAATGAAATATTTACGTCCGATTCAAAATAAGGAAGTGATATGTAAATATTTATATGACCATCACAAACCACTGTTCCCACTAAGTATATAATAATAATAATAAATTGCATTCAATTCCAATATATCCACCAATATTTAATTTCCATTTTCCAATATATAGAAATTGTTTTGATGTAGCTACATAGACCTCCCCCCCATATAACATATGCTTATGTAAATTTATAACACATACTAAACACACATAAATTACATATTTAACTACATTATAATATAGTCTCTGTATTAAATGCATTTGTCCGCATCCCATCCGAGTTGGTCATCCATTCATCAACCACAAATCCTATCCTATATAACCCAAGTGTGACAAGTGTTTACCAAATAACCGTGCGCCATTCAAAGTTGTGCAATTTACGTTACAATATAAATCAATTTAGTAATAATAAAATACATATAATATAACAAAATAGATAGCCAATGTATATACATCTATATATGTACATATAGTATCTATATACATGCATACATATATGTATGTAATGTATGTATGGGAAAATCTCGTAAAACTAATAACAAAACTTTGTACATATACAGGGTAAATCGATAGTTCAATTAATGCCGAAAGCTTTTGTAAGTATTATCTAATGTTTAACATTGTTTTTTTTTTTTGAGTAGATTTGATCTCAATGGCTTTTTCTTATAGTGTACACACATACATACATATAATTTACTTTGTTTGTCGTCATTTAGATTTGTTTCTTCTATGTTTTTCTTTTTATTACGATATATTATTGTCTCTTTTTATATGTTTTCATTCAATTTGTTTTATTGTCAAATAAATTTTTAATCAGAACAACGTACTACCAATAAGTACATACTACCTCCTGTAATGACAGATTTTATTAAATTAACGAATTCTAATTGAATGTTGAATGTTTACTTTTATTAAAGAAGTATTTTACTACATTTTACTACATTTTACTACTATTTACTACATTTACATGTAACATCGAATACAGCATCAAATATCATACGTAATCTCTATAAAATTGGCCATTTTCTCACATTTCTTATATGAATTTGGAAAAAATGATAATTACGAAAAGGCTTTTATTTTTGTGTATTGCATAGGAGGTGATCCTCCATACAAAATTGATTTTTATTATTTGTTCGAGCCAATTTAAAATAAATCAAATTTTTAGAACCATACGAAAAATAGGGAAAATTTTCTTTATAAAGTTTCGCAACATTTGCTATGTTTGATTTTGGGTGATCATTAAAGATAATGCCAATTTCATTATCATTATTTATTCCTTATAATCCACGTCACATGGGAATATATGTATGTACGTACATATTATATAAATAATGTATATGTATATGTAATATAATTTCTATACCAAGTTTCATAAATTAATTCGTTGATGTTAATCTATGGGGGAATTATACTGTATATAGTTAATGTGTAATACGAACCAGCCGCTTCAGGTCAAACACCGGCCAGGACTATTAGCTTATAATATATTCTATGAAATATTTCGTCTCAAGTAAAATTGTTTTTACATATTTATGGATAATTGGCCGTTTGATTGAAAGAAATGTTGATGTACACTTTTATTTTTATCAATATATAGATAGGAATTTTTGGGCTCCTTATTATGAATAAATTCACTTTTGATGCCCTTATTATAAATTGATATTTAATTAGAAAGTCCTTGTTAGTATTTGTAATTATACCAATTAATTTTTAAATATTCGTCGTTCGCCTTTCGATAAATGTCAGATCGTAGTTATCAATACCTATCATAATACAGATTAATTAGTTAATTACAACAACAGGACAAATATTATTTCAAGTACTTACGGTCCCTATATTATCTAAATACAGATTTATGTACATAATACCATTTCAATAATATAAAGAAAGTCTCAGCGGCTTTAAATCAATAAGAAAAATATAAACCGAAGTCTTTGATTCGGAATTTCACAATTAAATTGTAACAATAGATATTATTTATTTATGCCAATTGTTTTTTACTTCATCTTTACTATAGTATGTAATAAAAAGGAATGTTTTGGTTTTATATTTTTTTGTTTTTTGAGATATCACCCCGCTATTTTGCTTTCTCCACGTTTCATGCAAAACTGAGTCGGAAAATATTTTAAAAAACGCTTTGAGTTAATTTAATGAAAATTTAATAATTTGTGTAGTCGCAAGAATTTTGGATATTGAAAATGAACAAAATACGTCCACTTTTTCCCATACAAATTTGTTGTAGGTAAAAAACACGAAAAAATGTGTTAAGATAAGAAAATTTCGAAAAGATTATGAATTCAAAAAAGTGCTTATTTTTGGTCTTGTTACGATTTTTGAGCCACCGTTAACCTTTATACGAATTCTCATACAAAAAATTACTATAGTAGATATAAAATAACCATTTCTTATATTTGGAAAAAAGTAAGAATGCAGAAAAATTGCAGCAATTCTATAATGGTCCTTTCAATTACCATCGGTCATGACAAAGTATTTGTAGATTTACCCCTTCCGCTAACATTCAATGTTTATGGGGGGGGGGATATATTTCACAAATTCTAAGCAAATCAACCATAATTAAGGAGATGTGCCTAATGATCTAGAACAATATTTACATAAAAGAGAGAGTCTGAACAAAACAGTTTCGTTTGCATATACCAAATTTCAATCAAAGAACATATAAACTACAAATAGATCAAAAACTTTATTTGATTGATCCCACTGTTTATATATAAATAACTTCTTTGTTTTTGCTAATATATGTAGGTATATGTAATAAGGTCTTTATTACATTATATTCAATCTTACATAATATGAAGTTACAAAAACATTTTATCTAACATAAATATATTTACATAATCAACAAGCTTAATGAATTCAAAAGTTTTACATTTAATGTGAAAGTTTTGTTTTCATTTACCACATGTCCACAATTGTCCCATACACACATAAATTATCTCCCATGTACACCCAAATTTTGATAACTATAAATCTACATATTATAATTTTGTATGTACATGTTGTACATACATATATCTAAAGAAATCGATTGTTTTCTAGTTCTTAACTCAAAGAGGAGGGGGGCATCTCGAATTTATAACATAGAGACTCTCTTATTATATACATCTGTAAGGTATGTATGTACATTGTAAAAGCTGGATGGTATTCTTTAAGCCAAAAGGCATATCATGTACGTATATATGTACTCGTATGTATAAAATGTAGATTGAAATACAAAAAGGCACTTTAGATTTTGCTTTAAAAGGGATCGCTTCTGCTACATGGAAAACTATAACTACCAACATATTACACTAGGGTGGACTCAATTTTCCTAAATTAATTCACATAATGATATCAGACACATGAAATTATCATTATTTGTGCTGTTGTTTCACGTGTATGAACAGACCGATGGAAGTTGATGTATTAAGAATATTTATTTCATTGAAGAATTATAACAATATAGTGGTACGAGTATGTACAAGTACTTTGTTCTGATTTAGTTTTGAATTTGTTACTTCTATTTCTTAAAAGTACTTACTGCATATCTAACTTATATTTGTCAAAAATTACAATTTTGAATAGTTTTTAATTTTACATAAAATATATATTTAACTGGCTGATTCACCCTGTACAATGTACCATTTATATGATGCAATAATGCTAAAATTTAAAAATATGTCTACTCATCTAATTTTTATACACAAACAAAAATATAATTGATATTTACTTTCTATTGCACAAAACGTCGTGCATGCAACAAAAACACATTATTATTATAAATATTGTGACGTTAGAAGAAAAGTTCCAAGCTTTTATTTTTAAAAATCCCTCATTTCATAAAATGTCTTCATTTTGTAACAAAAAAGCTGCTTTCTAATCAATTGAAATAGTTTTCAAGCTTTTTTCTAATGTTATTGCCTTTATGCTTTTTGAGATCGTTTTTGTTATTTTTTTTTAGAAATATTAGAACTTTAGAACATAATTTCTTATTCTATTATTTTTAAGCACCAAATCTATAATCATCTACATATATATAGATTGTTTATATGAATATAAGCCTATATTACTTCCTTTATTCATACCGCAAACAATATCGTATGACCTTTACTACTAGACACCCTGCTCTATATTATATCTTTCATTTGAATTTACATAACTAAGTATGTGCAATGTAATGTTAAATCATCACGCATTTTGCTTTAAGCTGTTTCAATTAGTCATAACACAATGTCAATCTTTGATTTACCTATTACTCTGTTATTACAATTTCTATCGGAGACTACATTTCACCACATTTTAATTATTTAAGGAACTTTTTCATTCGGTTAACTTAAACCTATTTGCATAATATTAAATTACACGAGAGAAACGTTGCTAATGGTTTTCCTGGCAAACACGAGCAAAACGATTAGAAGCTCTATTTGACGAAATTTAATTCAAGACAGTTTTTTTTTTATCGATTTCTAGGCGAAAACTTTTAAGCTTTTCTATTACCAAAAGTAAAATGTCGAACCTAACAAAGCTAGTAAAAACATTATAGAGCTGTGGTATACCCAGGGTTGGTTAGATCGTTGACTGCGTTGACTGACAAATTCGAAAACAAATTTTGAGCCATTATAGTATTATACACGTGATAATTTCTTAAGAATAGTAACAAAATATTGGCCACAATTTTTTTTTTAAAAAAAAGGCTAAAACGACGTTTACCTGATGATTGTGTAATCGGAGAATCATCAATCGCGATATTTCTCATAGGTATTCTCTAACATCTCTCATATTCCGTAATTTCGTTTAAACATACAGGGGTGAGGAAGATGTATAATTAACATGGAATAAGAAGAGAAAATCTTGCAACTTAAAAACATGAGCCTCAAAAAATAGATAGATAGAGAAAGAGAGAGAGAGAGAGAGAAAACTAAAAAGATTTCTAGTAATTTGATACAAATACCAAGAAACGGGAAGAGGAATAAAAGTTAGAAGGTATTCTTCATTTTCTGTCATTTAAAAAAAAAATCTCAAGTGACAGTTGAGGGCTATAAGTACCACATCGCAAAGAATTACACATAAGCCATTTGTTATTAACATTAGGTGAGCCCTAAGCATCCTAAAGCTAAAGGTGAACAATCCCTGGCGTTTACTATGCTACTATATTAATCGATTTTGAAAAATAATGCGACACAAGTACTAAAATATACCCTAAAATTATGTCGTACATAAGAAAATCTGAAGTGTGTAGCACACAGTACAAAATTAATAAAAAAAAAAAAATCTTAAAAATATTTTTTTTTTACCCGAGAACGTATACAAAAACGTAATATACGTAAATGCAATATTTGGCTTGTTCGGAATAAAGATTCCTGTCTATGTACTTAGGCACTTATCATATAAATGACATTTTATTTGTCTATGTTTAAAACTGAATATCAATTTCACTTTTACATAATTTACAAGAAAATAGTCAATTTTCAGTTCGATCGACATTTTGTAAAGCTATATTGAAAACAAATTTTATGCAGCACACAGCACCGTGCTGAACGTAGGTACATAGGTATATTCAGTGTATGTATGTAAATAAAATGTTTGTTCTATGCCTATACCTACACTCCTACAGTATATAATACGTAAATATTATGTACAGTAAAACCTAATTTTGCGCTTTCTCGATTAGCGCTGATTCGATATAACGCGGTCTGCTCGAGGCCAAAAAGAAAAAAATGAAGTACTTCCCCTAAGCCATATGTTGGGTGCGTTTTTTCTTCTGCATCGTGTTCATTAGTATTGAAACAGTGTTTAGAGGCTATCAATTCAATACCCGGTTTGTCGTCTAGGAGAACGCATCTTATGCTCTAAACGAGGTCTTACTGTATATTTATGTAAACGTTACACAGGTGATGCTTAAAGCTCATTTAAAAACACCAATTCTGTTAAACGTGGCTACTGGTGTTTTAACTAGATACTTGTCGTCAAAGAAAAAAAGGTATAAAACACGACATAACAAGATGATTGTTTTTTGTCGATAAACATTTTCAATTGGTGTTTTGCATACCAAAATTGTTCTTTTAAGCATAAATTATATTTAAAAAATTTTTACGATTATATTTTTTCTTTTTTTTTTTTTTTGTGTGTGGAACAAATCTCATTAACTTTATTGCGGGTATGAACATTTTAAATTAAATTTAAAAAAAACTTTCAAAATTCCATTGGCAATATTAAATTTTATTTTTTTTTCATTTAACTGTGCTGAAACAATTTGAAACAATAATTATTTGAAACGGATATTATTTTGGCAGCCTCGATTGATTGTCACACGACTTAGTTTTCGTTGATTTTCATTTTAGTCGGTATGTCCGCTTACGATAGACTACATAAGAACCAAAATCCTCTACATAAGAACCAAATTCACTCCGATTATAAATTCTGGATACTAAAAACCAAATTGAAATTAAAAATAAAATTAAAATTAATTGAAAAATCTAAATTCCTGCATACAAAATTTTGAAAAAAAAATTGCAATTTTAAAAATATTTTAACAGTTTTGACTTTTTGATCTTATATCTCATCTCCATCACTCCATTACTGCCTTATTACCAGTGGTGATCTATCTTTGTATAGGGGAGTCATTTACTGTAGCGCGTCGCCTGCACGAGAGATTGTAATGTTCGAATAATGGTAGCTGTCAAATGTCATTTCGACTCATTTTGTCTATATCTTCTTTCGCTTTCTCTAAGTCTATCAAAAGTTATTACTGAATGTGTACTATACATACTTTTATTTTGTTATAAGCATATTTTGATAACATTAATAATGCTTCCTGTATCGTATATTGCATGTATTCATTCATTTTGCATATCGCTTGGCTTTTCTAATGTTACTTGTGTAGATAATTTCTATTAAATTGCTTTACAAAAATGTTGAGCCTACTCAAAAAAAAACTATCTGAAAATGTTAAACATTACAAAATATACAGCACATTTTTGCGTAAAACAATTTTGTAGAATCGATATTATAATAATTGTTTATATCACACTTTCCCAATCCTGCATTTCCTCGCAAAATGGGCGTATATTGTATACGTTCTCCTAGGCCGCTCAGACCTACCCCGAACCCTTGACGGCAAATACTTCATGTTTGGCACTAACAGCCATTGGTTTCCGCTGGAAGGTATCTGGTGCACCGTCATCATCTGGTGGACTGATTGCATCGGCAGCCGGTGGTTCTGGTGGCATTGCAGCGGCTGTAATTACCGTCATCGGTCGCCCATTGCCAACAATCAGCGAAACGACAACGGCATTCACAAATATTTCATCAGCAAACACAAGTCCCGAAAAGGGTAGCTATGGCAATGGTGTTGACCGAATCGAAAATGATCCACCAACAGCTGATACAATGTCAATGGCATATCCATCGCATGCAACGCCGGTCGTCAAATCAACGATTACACGGAAAAAAGCCCAAATGTCGGCCGACTCGAAGCGTGAACGAAAAGCTGCAAAAACACTAGCAATTATTACTGGCGCTTTTGTCTTCTGTTGGTTGCCGTTCTTTATTTTAGCCATACTACTACCAACATGCGAATCGTGCAACATATCGCCGTTGATAATGAGCGTCTTTTTGTGGCTAGGCTATTTTAATTCGACACTTAATCCGATAATCTATACAATATTTAGTCCGGAATTTAGACATGCATTTAAACGAATTTTATGTGGTAGAAAAAATAGTATAAGACGAAGGACTGGTGTGGTAAGACGTTAGTGAATAATAATAATTAATTAAAATTTATTTCTTAAGAATATTGACAACAACAACAAAATTAAAACATTCCCGTGTATTTCTTAGTAAATTTTAATTATTGTTTTAGAGACTAATATTAATTTGTAATAATTTTTTTTTAAATCTACTCAATTAGTAGAAGTTTTACTTTAATTGGTTTTTCTTGCACTCGATTCTATACTATAAATATAGAACATAAATGAATTCTCTATTAATGAAATTTCTATAGGAAAATAATTCAATTTATATATGCGAAAACTTATTCCATCCCCCTCCCCGAAAAGTTCATTGACATTAATTTTATGGGAATATAACTCTGTAACTAAAATGATGAATTCTCATGAGAGGCCTGTAGGATATAATTTAATAGCCAAAAATAACTGGATGATTAATTGGAATAAATTAATTACTTTTTTTTTTAATTGAAAAACCAAATTAACAAATTAATTTTTCATGGTGCTATAATTACTGATGTTGTTAATAATTAAATAGCAACACTTACATATTAATACAGTCCATTTAATTTTAAACTATAGGTAAATAGAGAATTAATTGATAACTAAATCAAAATGCCCAATTTCACTGAAAATATATTTATAAAATACTACGTACGGGTAATTTTAGTAATTGCGCATTTTATTTTACATTACCTATACATACATAGGACAGCGCATACCTAAAACACATAATAATAATAATTAATGTTGGTATATAAATACTTACACAATATTAAAATTTAAAAAGCAAACAATATTTATTCATAGAGAATAATAAATTGATCTACTAACTATGTACATACAGTACAGTACATATATATGTATGTATGTATATACATATTTTACTAATTTATTTCATTTTTTACTTGATTACTCAGTGAATTTTATGGGAAAATAAATATTGAATTGGTATGCCATTTTAAATTACAATTAACAATTATGGCGAATATTCCATTTCCAATCAATTACAAAATAAAGTAGACGGCCATATAACGCGGTTAAAACGTTACGCGTTGTATGAAATCATGTTATGTGATGGAATACTATGGCCTCACTAAAATTAAACGGAGAATTCCTGCATTTTGTTATGTTGCGCGTTGAACAAGAATCGCGTTATATGAAGAAGTCGTCCAAATATTTTTAGCACATTGTAGGAAATTGCGTTATACGAAAGTTTTTCTGCACATGTCCGTTACTAAGTAGATCTAAACTAAAAGGACAAGGATCAAAAGGACAAGTACTCAAAAGAAATATCTAATGGTGAAATAAAAAATTGGTTTAAGTTTGTCCGCGTCCGCCTACATTGAAAGAAAATAAATGACTAATGACATTTACTCTGTCACGCTATTAATGCTCATTATAGAGGGGTGTATCCGATGTAGGGAGGCACCGGTTAATGGAGGGAGCACTGTGTACACCCGTATACCTTCATCCTGATGTATGAGATATACACTACTAAATGACAAATTAAATTTGATTTTAGTAGAGTACTTCAGCTTATAAAATCTGAATATTACAGTTAGATACGAGAGAGTGTATTTGGTTGAAGAATTTGATATGCTTTTAATACAATTTTTAAGTACCTTTCGAAGAAAAGAAAAACAAAAAATGAAACCATTTGTGATAAAATAAAATTTTATTGCATAAATATGTCGGAATTTTTATTTTTTTTATTCTTGAAACCAATGTCGAGATTTGAGAAAAGTAAAAATGTTTTCTTTTCTTTTTCTTTCTTTTTTATATTATTTGTTGAACCAACAAAGCTTATTTTATGTTTTTTCGTCCGTGAATTTCTATTTGCTGTAGAGGAATAAAAATAAATAAAGAAAAGCAAGATTTAATTGTTTTTTCCTTTTAATTTATGGATAATAAAGGTGGATTAAGAGTCAATCTAGTAAAAAAAAAAAATGTTGAAAGGAAAAAAAAAAGAATTAAATGAAAAAATATGTTTTTTTACGATTGTGGATGGAGGAGAACGTTAATTTAAAATAATATGCTTCCTTACAAGAAATCAGAACATATAACTTGGTTAAATCTTAACTGGTCTAAAATTGGTTTTAAATTGCTTTTAGAAAATGTCAATAGAATAATTTCCTCTCTGGACATTCTATTTGATTACCGAGTAATTTTTTTGTATTTTTTTTACTTTGAGGTTATTATTATACTACCTAAGTGCACCCTAAGTATTTTTATTTAAAGTAAATTTATCAGAAAATTAATAACAAATTATTAAAAAAAACGGAAACCATTCAATTGGTAATTAAATCAGGTTCAATTCACATGTAATTATTAATGATTAATGTTTAATTAAATTCTTGTTAAATAATGTCTCGCTAGACTGAATTATTTTCAATGAAAATATTGTTTGCTTTTTTTCCATTTAGAGAGAGGCCCACAGACAATATATGCGTACATTTACATTACATTAAAAATAAATGTTCCACCAACACAAAAAATATGTATCTGAAACCACCAATTCATGCAAAATGTATTAACGTAAAAAAAAAAATAATGTAAAAAACTGATGTATAGAGAAAACACACTTTATTGTAATTCGTTTAATAATAATAATAAGAAATGTTATTATAATATTTTTATTTTAAAAAAACAGTACAGTAATTTTTTAACTCTACTCTATTTTTTAAGTTGCTTGAAAATAGAAAATAATAATTTCCAATGAATACTGTGAAGTACAATCATGTATAAATATTTTATATGCGTATAAATACCAATGTTTACTGTGTTTAATAATTAATTATAAATAAATAATCTATTTTGTAATAACTATAATGTTTGGAACATACATATATGTAATTAAAATTTATTTTCCTTTCAGAGAACATTTAATATAAAACCATAATAGCCATATTGTTACATGGTTTTGTTCTAGTATATAATATAATATCGAAACTTAAGAAGCTCCATTCATATATAAAAAATTAAAAATTTGGTTACAAAATTTTTCAAAATCACTTTTCGCAACTTACCTCACGCACAACATTAAATTGGTAGTTTAGTCTCTTTTCTATCATCGGTTTACTGGTTCTTCGTTTAATTGAAAAAAAAGAGTACACAATCAAAAAAAGTTAAGAGTAGATCAAAAAGAGAACGATGGCTTCAGTATCTGGCACCTTATATTAATTATAATGTTATTTCAAGTACTGTTTTTTTTTGTATCACTTCACGCCACGTCTACCCTTAATAGCTAATTCAATGTTAACTGAATGTATCTTAAAGACAAATTAAATTGTAGGGGTGGGATGGGATTGTTGGAGTCTTTTTAAATCAAAGTCAAAATCAAAATATTCTACGATTTTTGAGCTCTAAAACTATAAAAAAGACAAAGTGCCAGGAAGGGGGAGGGGTGCCAACATTAGTAAACTTTACCCTATATACAAACATATAACTCCCTATTGTACAACGTTTCATTGTCTTTGACTGTAATAAACTCTCAACTCCCTCATTCGTATGTTTCGCGAATATGAACAATTTTCTAAATAATATGTTTGAAATCTTTATTTGAATGACGTCAGTCTATTCATTCAATTTAGTAGGAGGGCACCTCTTCTACATAACAATATAACCCTCCGTTGGTACATAGTAGGTAGAGGTAACATTACATAAATATTTTCCATTTTCACATCTTTCGAAAAATCCCTTCTTCTCTAAATAAATTGCTATGTGAAAAGCAGTTCCAACGGCATATTTAATCAAAAATTTAATTTTTCTTTATCGCTATGTTTTGATAAGAATTCTTTTCAGATAATTAAATAAATATATTCATTCGGTTACGTCGTCGTTTGTTTTCAAATAAGTGTTACGCGAATTCAGTTCACTGCATGATTGTGCTATGTATGCTGTTTGTTCGTGTCTGCCAAAAATCGTACGTTTGTTATGTGCGCATTTACCGTTCATTATTTATATATCAATAAAATCTCCCCAAAAATTCACCTGTGACTGAGACTGAGACTTGCCAGTTCATTATTTATTTAAAGAAATTTATGAAATATTTATAAGCATCGACAATGGAAACAGTTTACCCCTTATCAAAAAAGGGTTTTGAAATCAAATAATTTATAATATACAAATATAGAACACACTTCTAGTTATATGTATGTACATAAAGGTACAATACATAGACATACACTTTGCCTTTGCCTATAATATAGAACTGAATGAAAATAATATGTTTGACAGTTTGACAGAAAGTCATATTTTATTTACAGATATAGTTAATTGTCTTTTGGTGTAGAATTAGTTACTTAAGTATTCGGCTTTACATAATATATAATTCAAAATTTTGAAAGTCTGGCAAGTAAATAGCAGAAATGAATTCAAAGTATTGGAAAGGTTTCCAATTCTCAATAAGAGTTACGGAAAATATTTATTGTAAACGAAGTGACCCCACTTGAATGGATAGAGTGAAAAGGTTTACCTAAGTCAAACTTGAAAGAGGAGCACTTAGGTTCGGTTCGTTTTTTTTTGTAAATGTTATCTTGTATTGAATTTATTTATGACATCCCTGAGACCATGTTCACATTCTGTTATATCAGTTTATGTGTCATTAAGTTGTATAAATTAATTTGGTTTTACAGTAGTAAACAATTTTCGTATATAATTTTTTTACATTTGTTGAGTGTACTTCAAAAATTTGTCCATTTATTTTGCTATTAAAAAAAACTTTTAACTAAATTTGTGATGTAAAAAAAAATCGATATCGATTAAAAAGTGGTTGATACGTGGTTTGCTTTCTAGGCCGACGATATCAATAATCTATCTATTTCTATATATTGAGCTTTGCAAACGATTCGTCGATTGGTTGATGTACTCCTGTACCTATGTACATTGTACATACTATATAAATAATTTCAAATACTATAGTATCGATTTATTTACCATCCATACATAATGTAAACATGTACATCAAGTACAATACTTCTTAGATATAGTATAAGTAGGGTGCCGATAATTATAGTTCTTTTCTATTACATAATATTTACTAATCATGAAACATATTTCATCATCATGAAAATCATTGGTATAGTTAGTATTTGCAAACTAATTTCCCTAGTAAATAAAACAATCTGTTCATTATACACAAAGATAAGATTATTTTCTATTATAGTACCTGTCTCTATAGTTAGTAACAGAACAAATAATTTTGCATATTCATGTGTACGCACCAGATGTACAAAAGTTTCATCATTTAAAACTTCCAAATGGAATTACCTAGTAGCAGTAGCAGGGGGAAGGTGTATTCCTCCAACTAAGAAAAAAAAACCATTCATTTCAACTTTCAATTAGTGTTTATATGGAAGGCTCTGTGTCACCTTTAGTCAGGTAGAATTTTCAGTAGATAGTAGCAGAGCAGGTTTCTAACTCTATTATATTTTTAGTGTCAATTATATTACAAAATATAATACGTCGTGTAATATTGCATTAACATGCACCATGCACCAACTATACATAAATTTCCGTTTCATGTGAATGAACTTCAATATTAAATTAACTGTAATTATTAGACATCCTTCTTTTCATTGGACTGCTATGTGGCTGAGCATCTAGACGGCTAGACTTATTAATATGCAAGTAAACGCTTCTTTAAAAAAAAAAAAAGAAGAAAAAAAAGAGTGCGATGTAAAGGCAACGTAGAATAGTGATGGAAATGGATATTTAGTATCTTAGGGATTCTGTATGGGTGGTTTAATAAGGCTGGGTTAAAGTGATGACCCCTCTTATCTTACATAAACAAAAGCTTTTTTTGTATTTAAAATTGTTTTTAATTCATATAAGAATTAGCAGAAAATAGCCATTTTACAGTAATTTTATCCAGGATTTTTTCCGAAATTAAATTTTTGGAAATAGTTAATCCTTTAAGGTCTGTACATTTTGAACATAAAACGGTTAACCAAAAATTCTCTAAAACCCGTCTTTCTTAGAATGTAATTATAACTTGTTACGACAACATGATCCTTACATACTTACACACAAAAAAAAGAAAGAAAAGAATGTCTAAGCATTAATGGGAATTCTGTTTTTAATGTTTTCTTCGGGCATTATTATGTTTTTTTTAAAGACAACATTATTTCTTTGGATGCTTTTTTTTAAACATTGCTTCCAACGTTAATTTAATAGTAAAGACAAGGCAAAAATTATTTTGCTCCTTTAACTTAATTATATTACTACAACATTTAGGAAATTGTAATATTTACATAAAAGGAAAAGGAAACACAAATATTGAATTTAATAAAACTAACGAAAAGGTACTTTTAGGATTATTGATTAATAATATCTTAGTTTGAAATATTCGAAATTATAATATTTGTTTAGGATTTAGGTAAAATTAAATAGGGTTAGGAATAAAACTAAATATTCTAAAAATAAACGCAAGAATCCAACAATAAATCGTATCGGATGGGGGAGAGGTGGTAAAATATTACCCATTTTTTTGCAAAACTAGGAAAATACTCAACTTTTGAACCACTCTGTATTTTAAGCCAACTTTGGTTTCATCCCCCTATCTACCATTAAATTAAAAACCACCGATACTGATACGCTCTATGCACGAGAAAGTAACGGTCAATGGGAATGGGAGATTTTCAATATCAAGTGTCTGGTGCACATAAGGTAAGCTGAATCTAAACTAGTCTAATCTAATCTAATCTAAGTGTGCATATCGAAAATGTACATGGAAAATTAAAAAAAAATGTTCAGTTAAACTAACGCTTCCAATTTATTTATATTTCTTTATTTAGGTTGTGTTGAAGCAAAAGGAAGTTAAATGTTGGATCACCTCTGAGATTATCATTTCATTTGTGCTCCATATATAGATTTTTACAGAACTAATATCCTTTCACATGTAGTACTAACGTACTTATTTACGTAATTATATACCAACCTATACCTATACATATACAATAGAGCAAGTTCATTTCGATGATTCCATCC
Organism: Platyura marginata; assembly: GCA_026745375.1. Taxonomy (NCBI): domain Eukaryota; kingdom Metazoa; phylum Arthropoda; class Insecta; order Diptera; family Keroplatidae; genus Platyura; species Platyura marginata. The sequence goes on along the minus strand of JANSTT010020620.1, from coordinate 5,855 downwards.
CCCACATTAATTGATAGGGTCATTTAACATTTAACGATTTTCACAGGTTCAGGTGTGTGAAAATGTTAAAGGATAATTAATCTAAATTTAGATGTTACCCATACACACATACACACACAGTTACGCATTTATCAAATTCAATTTACGTTTAATTAAATTTTTCTTTTACCCCCCTTAATGTAAATAATCATAAATATAGGGGGGAGGGTATCTCTTCTTTGAACGTGAGCTTCTTCTGTCGATATAAATTGTATACAATTCGATGGTCCCGAAGAAGTCTATCGTATCTCAAATAAGAGTAAATTTTACTAAAAATGCTTATTCGGCTTATTCGGGACCATATTAACATGATGAAAAAAAAATTTTAATTATTTTTTATGGTACAAAAATTAAAAATAAAAACAAAAATATATTCATTTAAAATACTACCTATATTGTGATAATTTACTATTAAGGTAGTGATAAAAAAAAGAAAAAGAAAATACTTTATGTAAATCCATTGAATGTATTTTTTAAAATATTTAATAAGGTTTTTAGTACCGCAACAAATTTTTAGAACGAAAAAAAACCATGTGAATGTATAGATAAATGTTAAATTAATAAGAAACATTGTTTTGAGCCCAAACCATGTTTCCCAATTAATTAATAAATTTTTTTATAAAATTCCATTGTACAAATGTAAATAATGTATGTATGTAGGGGGTTAAGAAGAAGAAAAATGTGACTATTAAAAATACCTTATTGTAACTATAGTACAGTATAATATTAGAACTTCTAAAGTGTAAATAAAAAGAAAATCAATTGAAAAACTAATTTCTTCTGAGAAGAAAGTGTAAATAATACAAATTCTTTACGTATAAAAAATAAATAAAAAATATTTTCAATGTTTTCAAAAAACACAGTACTTTTCTTCTACGTAATATACATATACACCTCCATCCATACATATCATCTCATTCTCTTGTCAATATTAGTATCATCTGGCAAACTCTTTATTGAATCCCGTATATAGAAAAGGATTTTGAAATATTATGGGAATATAATATGGTAAGTACATTTCAAAGCTAATAAATAATATATGTGTCAGTAAACGCAATAACTTTACCATTGTATTTTATATTACGTACTTTTTGCTTCCACACGCACAGGTACATATGAAATATTGAAATAGTCCCCTATTCTGCCCTGCTTGCCATAAAAGGCCTAACTACTTACATTATGTTTTTTTTTTTAGTTTATTTCACATACATATATACCAGTACAGCGGAACGTATCTTGATAGAAGTTAGAAAATATCGATTATAAGATATTTTCTAAGAAAAGTTGCTAATAAAAAATAATTCTATCTACAAAATATATTCTCATACTACATACGCATAAAAGGGCTTATCTACAGATATTACATATAACAGTTCTATGTGCATCAGTTAGGACTCTTATTTTTTTATGAACAGGAAAACGTTAATAACTCATTTTATTGGAAAATTTAGTTAGGCCTTTTATGGTTAGCCAGGGCAGAGTATTAGCTTCAATAGTTCTTTGTAACGATTTTGAAAAATTTTAAATTCATCTTTTGTGTTACAAAATGGCCATTTGTGTATGTGTGTGTGTGTGTGGAAGCAACGTTGAATTTTATTAGAAAGCTATTTTCCAACAATATAAATGTAAAAAATGGGAAAATTCACCGAAAATGGTTATTTCGGTTGAATCAATGTTTGTTTTTTTTAGTATCGAAAATGAGAATATGATTATGGTAAGGCTAATAATAGAATCCTCTGTATGCGTGCGGATCAACCAACCATTCCCACAAAAAAAAACAAAAAATTGTTTTCCCTCTTTTTCTTTCAATTATTTTTTTGGAATGAATTTTGAACGGGATTAAATCAATACCTACTTGATAGGGTATAGGTATTGTTGTGTATATGCATACCTACATTAGGGGAGAGTGGGATAAATTGACACATTCACCATTTCACACCCACACTTTCCAACAAAAAAATTCATTCAATGGCTGTGTATCAACAGCGATTGTTTTCTGCACAAATTTTCCTAAACAGTTCTTCGTGAGATAATTCTGCTCAAGTACATTATTTTCAATGTGTTTTTAGCGCCTAATAATTTTCCTCAATAGTGGATTAAAGGATTTTTTATCCTTCTCAACATTGTAGAATATCATTTCAGGTACCAATGAAATGTTATGTAAACAAATAATGGTAATCACTCTTAGTCGATGTATTTGATTTTGTCAATATTTTCAGTAAAACTGTTTTTTTTTCAAATCCCCCCCTTTTTTTTTAATTATGTTAGGAAGATGTGACTTATAGGTACAACCCGCACAATCCACATAATTATTATTTACATTAATTGTATTTTAGGCAAATTAATCTCGACCTCGATAATTATTATTAAATTTTAAATCCAATATCCCAGTCCTCCTCCCCTTTTTTACATTATTTTCCAATAAAGTTTCTCGTTTATAAAATACCTTGACAAAATATTGTAGTTAATGTAAGAATTCTGTAACGATTTTGATTAGATTTTCTTTCCACTTTCATCTACGCTCCTTGATACCGTCATTCGTATATCCATACCTAACCTTATTACTCTGTGCAGATCAGATATGTATATTCTAAATATATACACACCTTCTACGGGGATTATTCCAAATTCAAAACAGCTCATTAAGTTGGATTATTATTTGAGGAAAATGAGCTTTTTCTAGTTTCTGGCATAAGCTTAATTTGATTTTTGATGGTAAATAAGATTTTGTTTACCCCCTTCAACTAAAAGCCATATTATCTATAGATCTCTTATCCTATTTGAAGATATATATATATATATATATATATACATAATTGAACCTGTAGCTATACGGTGTAGTCTGTGATTATGGAATATTATGTATAGCCAGGGGTGTATTAACCGTTTATAAACATACGTTCCTACTAGTAGATGAATTATCATTATTAATACCTTAACTTTTATTAAAGAAACATCGGTGGCTCGTAAGTTGTAATATCATTACGATTCCAATGATTCCTAATGTTATGGCACTGCAATCAATTTTATGTCATTTCGACGGTTTATTTGAAATTGATTCGTCTTAGAGAAAAATGAACGAAACAAAAAAGATAGAGAATTCAAAAAAATTAAGATTTCATTAATAGATCAAATAGTTCCACGGTCTATCGTTATGACGCTCCAATCGATTTTATGTATTTTCGAGAGTTTTTAAGACGACGGAACTTTTTGGTCTACTGTAATTAAATCTTCATATTCATTCTGTGTCCATATTCGAAATGTATGTATGTATATCGAGTTAATGAAAATTAACTCCCCTACACCATAGGGAAAAGAATAAAAATGTTTGTTGCCTCAGAATTAATGACAAATCATGATCGTACATCTAGAACATATATTTACCCTTACATCGTTGATATAAATAAAGAGCTCAGGTCTAATATGAACAACAACAAAAACTGACATTTTATGTAAAATAAATTAACTCCATTTTTGCTATTTTCTTCATTTATAAAGCTCCCACACAAAACACTTCCAATATTAATAGGTCTGTATCCAATACACCGGCAATGTTTCTATGGAATTGTTTTTTTTTTCGTCTTTCTCTACTCTATTTTTAAATAACAAGCTCCGAAAAGTTTATTACTTCCGTTTCCTTTTGAAACATAACATTTCCCATTACGGAGTCAAATAATTTAAAACTTTAATTACAAGACACATGACTTTAGGTGAACGTTTTTCTTATATTTTCTAATTAATGTGTTTGCCATGTTGTGGGAGTTATATACATATTTAGGAGAGGGAGGGGGGTGGATTAAAATTTATAAACTGTGTTGAAAAACATTATTTTTATTAGAAACATTTTAATGAAAATAAATGTAAGCAATAAACGCGATATAAGGAAGGCCATGCATAATTAGAGAAAGGTAATTGGTTAATAGGCGTGTAAAAAGTTGAGGTTTTAGGGATTTGCCCCCCTTTGTGTGGTTTGCAAACAGAAACCTCAAGTTATTTGGTAGGTACACAAACTACAGCTCCAGTTATGATTTTTTGAGTACTAACTTAGACTACTATAGGACCCCTTGTTTCATCTAACCAAAACTACATTTCCTGAAAGCGAAAAAGTTGTTCGATTCAAAAAAAATCCTACACCAATTATCTATAGTCTATCGAAAGTTGAAACAGAAGAAATATTAAATTATCTTAAAGATTTCTTAAAGTCGACCAATTTAATAAACAAGACGAATATTTATTATTTTCGTTTTTCTTTTCATTACCGAAACGGAATACGGTAGTAGGGTTGAACATTGCCAATTGAAAATTTTCGGTTAACATCTTGAATTTTAAAATGTTATGATGATGGTTTTTGTGCGGTTGCCAAGGCGCTGATTAAATATTTATGTTAAACAACTGATTATTTACCCGGCGATAGCTTTTCTGTTTTATGGTTTACTGGAAGATGGATGGGTGTATATAAATAAGAGCAAAAGCCAACGTCGCCGATGGTGGTGGAAATATCACAAAAACGTTTCATGATTTAATCAAAAGGTAATAATGTGGTAAGAGATTTTATAGAGGATTTGCTATAAAATATTAATTGAATTGTTTTTTGTTTGATTGAATGAATTACAATCAATGTAATTAAATGCTTTAAACTTTAAAGTTTAAATTTTGTTATATTTATATTTTATTTTTTTCTGGGGTATTCAATTAAATACAAATGGCAGAGGAGGAAGGGTTATGGGTGGATTTAATAAAAGATAAAATAAGATAAGATTCTAAGATTAAATGATTTGCATTCGTCCATGAATCTCTTTAAAATTAGTCGGAATGACTTTTTATAGCATAAAAAATAGGTGCAGAACCTTACTATGGGGACTAAATTTTCAAATAGAAAACTTACTAACCAATTGGACATATTCAAGAATGCAAATGAAAATCACTGGAAAATATTCATTCAAAGTATTTATTACTTGATAAATCTCAAAAATATGCAGTGAAAGCTTTTTTATCATTTGGGTCATATTTTCCTGACCAAACTTAGTGCTCTGCGCACTGCAAACATTTAGGAGGTTTTACGTTTTTTTATTATCAACACTGTAATGAATTTTCGTGTAGATTTGTTTCCAAAATTAAACTTGTATGTTTATTTTTACATTTAATAGAAAATTTCTAATTAAACACAATCGTACATTAATATTAATTAATTTTTTTTATTTTTTATTCTTATAGTCTTCTTCTACTTCTGAGTTCCTCGATTTTGAATAAAGTTGGTTGTGGAGCAGTTCCACATACCTACAAATATATGGTTTCAGTTTTTCCTGATCATCTATCACTATCAGCCACAGTCCATAGTGATACAGTTACCAAATCAACAACTAAACAAAGACGGTAAGAAAGGATATTCTGCCACTAAATTTACATTTTTTAAATATTTATTTTTAACTATTTTTCTAATATTTTCGTTTTTACTCTGAACTAAGTAATTTCTGGACCGCTACGCCAACAGGACCGATGGAGCCTCTGAAGTACGAAAATAATAAAAAATAAATAATTTGTTAATGAAATAAAACCAAAAAATTGATTTCAATAAATGGGTGAAACTTAAAAATTCTACTTTTTTTGAATGCATTTTAGTTCAAGATTAAGAAAATCAATAATTTTAGGTAAAGATCTACAAGAATCATCGATATCAAAAAACTAATGACACCATTAGATCCCCCATCCCTTCAAACCCCCCCATACCAATTTTCATGGAAATATCTCGATAAATAAGGATTTTCAAAAATCCGATTTCAAAACGGTACATGCAGCGCCATCTCTGGTTTTGTTTA
>JANSTT010020609.1:0-46776 GCA_026745375.1 Platyura marginata | reverse complement strand
TATATATAAAATAATATTATTATGTATATATATATAGGACGTACCTACACATATTATATATACGTAGAGTACTGCAACATCATTAAGCTATGTCACAGCTTTCAATTAAAGAAAAGCTTCTTCATGTTAAAAGCATTTGCAAACAATTTATACTAAGTTATGTGTACAGGTAACCCTCGTATAACGCGATACTTCTATAAGGCATTTTCGGTACAATGTGGTTTTGAAATGGCGGACGTCCCTTGTATAATGCGGTTGCAGTTTCGTATAACGCGGTCTTGAAATATCCAAAAATCGATTTTTTCACTTAACCTTCGTACGGTGTTGGTTTGTTGGTTTAGGACAAAATATGTAAATATTAGTATTGGGTAAGTTTTAGTATACCAGACACCGAGTTGAGGAGTTGGGGTAAGGGGGATCGATAGAGAAAGTCTCGGCCTGGAGGGCAGGAGAGGGGCGACCGCCAAAAATTCACCTTAGAAACATTGGTCGGGATGACCCCCTCTATCGATCCTTCTAACCCCAACTCTACAACTTGGTGTTCGGTATACAATAGTTTAGCCAATATATGTAAAATGGACAGTTTTATCCTAAACACCTTTAACGTTATTTTTTTTTATTATGGCAAAACTAGTAAGTTTTAAAAACTAAAAATTTGTCAAAACATGAATTAACATGAATTAGAAAAAATGACAAAATATAGTTGATCAATATTAATTGAAACATCTTGAATATTTCAAAAGAAAAACGAAAAAGACAAAATTTTCCCTAACACCGTACGAAGGTTAAAGTATTCTTTAAACCTATAACCCGTATCATGATTTCATTGGCTGCATTGAGAATTAGTCTAAATAATTAAAAACCAATTCAAACTCCATTCCTTATCTCGTATAACTTGGATTTGTATAACGCGGCATTTTTGTGGAACCTAACCTAACCGTGTTATACGAGGGTTATCTGTATCTAGTCAATATATACCTATATGCAGAATATACCTACAATATTCATCGTACAGTTCTACATATCTACATATATATTTTAGGCATATTACTCGGTATCTGTATATATATATGTACGCAATACAGATGGAATCTGGCTTTTACATCACTTTTGATCTTAAGATAATTGGAAATAACTTGGTCATGTCGATTTTAACTAATGTATCAAATATGTCCAACTTCTTAATCAATATGGGTATGATTTAATTTCTCAAAGCCAATTAAACAAATACGGTAGGTATGTATGTATATGTATATGTCGATAATTAATAGTGTGCATGAGCATTCCGAACCAGTTCAAAAATCTCTATAAATCTCTATGTTTCTATATCTATGTCGATTTAAGCACAAAAAAAAACTATATTTAGTAAGTAATAAGGAAGTATTTATAACGATAAAGTTATATATTTTATGATTGACCAATGACATAAGACTCGACATGTGAGTAATTAAAAAACTTTGTACTTACAATAATTTTTAAAAAGAAGAAAAAAAGTTGTATTGAAAATATATACATATAAATTTTTTACAGTGTAAAACTCCCTACTATTATACCATATTCTGTTTGTTCAACTTATAAAACAAGATTAGATCCATTAATCGTTCATTTCACATTAATAAAACAGAATGATTTTTCAAATACACCATCATCAGAACGAATGAGAGATTTTCAACGACAAATCGGCCTAGAAAATGTTTTCAAAAATCAAACAAAACGAACAACGGAAAAAGCAAAAAAAACAAAAAAAAGATTATCCATTTTAAGTACTAAAACACATTATTTTCTCTAAATACTATTAGGCACCGTAAATATAGATATATGCGCTCCCATAAAAGCGGTTTTAAATTATTGAATTTTCATCCAACCAATTTTCATTTAAATATATATATATATATACATATACATACATATTTATATGGAAAATGAAAAATTGTAAGTCAAAAATAGAATACGAACGGAATAGCAACTACCTAATCTCTTTTTAACACAATTTTTTTTTTTGCCAGGATCGAATAAATATTGTTGTGACGGATCCCCCAAAGAGGAAAAAAAAAAAATTACACCGAATCGACTTGATTCCCACAAAACAGCCACAATATAATTTAAGTAATGGATTTGGATAAATATCATTTAGAGGATTTAAGTTCCTATATATTTTCCTATTATGTATTAAGCTCGTATGCTCGTTTGCTAGCGGAACAATTTCAATCCCTCAATTTGATCGTTAAATCTACCGTTCACCCTTCAAATGACAGGAAAAAGAACTTTTCAAAATTAAAACAAAGAACAAACGAAGGAGAAGGAAAAAAAAGAAAAGAAGCAGAGCCTGACTGGTTGGGTATGGTGCGGAAAAACAATTATATTTTTATGGTCTGATGATATAAGTAGATGGGAGAACATTTTCACTACATACATACATATATACATAACGTACGTATGGATAGATGGTATATGGAATATACACATGTATCTATATGTACATTGTACGGATACATTGCTCCAGCTCATGTACTGTGTACAAATCCAGTTGAATTTTTCCTTGAAACACTTTAGGTCACATCTGGCGTAACTACTGGGAAAACAAATTGTTGAAAATAGAAAATATGTTTTAATTGTATAAATCTAAAGCTCCCGAAAGTGGAACTAAAAAGGAAAATACATTTAAATAGTATTTTATGTACAGATAAATATCCACCACATAGCACCCTATTTATAAATGTTATATAGAATAAGTTTTTCCGGTTTTCAGCGGAAAAGTGTCCAAAAACTTTTAAAGACACAGACACAGTGTTTGTTCATTGCTTCATTTTTCGCATTAAGTGAATTTAATGTTTAAATATTATAAGAGGGTTTTTTCCCAGTTGCTGGAGAGCCAGGGTTTTATTTTTATTTATTAAAATGGAAGGACTCAAAAGGACGATCATAATATTTATTTTAGCTTAGTTTAAAACATTTTTAAAAATTTAGAATACCAACCCATTTGGTTTTTTTTTTGACAATAATTAATTAATTACAACAAATTTTATTTATTACTAATTCAAACCAACAAGACCAAATTCAAACTGACAAGACAAATCTGTTTGTATACGTTTTTTTTTCTGTTCGTCCTTAAATAAAGCAAAGGCAAAATAATATATTGTTCCATAGAGCCTAGATCTAAGATAACTTTTTACTTCAATGAGTAGGTAAGGTCATAAATATCTTTGTTCGGAATCTGACCATAATCTACCTTCACGGAACATCATACATAATATATTTTATGTAACGTATGTGTAGAACATTATGTACTTACTACACAATTCTAATAAATTTTAATTCTTAAATTTGTCACGGAATCCCATTCATGTAGCCCTAAACATAATAAATATTGAAGAACATTTTCCAAAAAGGAGAAAAAAAAAATTTTTCGTTTTTTTTCTTTTTTTTTTTAGGCCGTAACCTATTCAGTGTTCCCCGTTCCCATTTGTATGATTATATATTACGAAAAATGTGGCAAACTGGCAAGTTCAATGTGTATTTTCATTTTTCACACACATGGCACTTTAGTTCATTCATGGCCTGAGTTTGGCTGGTGTGCTTTTAAAATTTATTTGGGTTCGTGTTATCAAATATGCATCATGCAAGCATCTGACCTTTTGTAACATAAATCAAATTGTTTAATCTAGTTTACCATCTACCATCTACATAATATATATCGTTTGTTGGATAATATATATTACCGATACACATAGGCCCCATTTTCAGCATGTGTAGGTACCTAACCCTTTTATGGATAAGTAGTTCTTTTGGAAAAATGACAGCAATGTCAAAAAGTATACCTAATGAAAATCTACTATGCTATGTATATACATATTATGTATGTAGGTATATAGAGCGGACACTTTATTTAGATATATAGGTTGTAGGTAGGTATGTCAGAAGGGTGTAAAACAGGTGTATTTTCAAGTACTTAAATGTGTCCTATACATATTGTCAATTTATTTATATTTTTTATTAGGCGTATGGTTACTTATATTACTGTACGTTAGGGTAGGCCGTAGTAGTATGAAATTAAAAAAGTAATTAAAAGAGTATTTTGTGAAAAATGGAATTTTCCGATCTCTTACCAAAATCTAGCGCAAATTCAAACATCACAAAAGGAGCCTATTTTTGCTAATATTTAGGAAAATAGGTGTAGCTTCCGTCCCTGATTAGCTAAAAATCTATGTTATATCTTATTTTAAAGGTAATAACTTGCTCTACAATTTTCTCTAACAAAGTTTTTTTGAGATCGGAAAATTCCATTTTTCACAAAATACTCAGTACACTACCAGAAATTTTTCTGACTACATATGTGGATTTTGATTTCCCGGATCGATCTACCCTACTGTACATATAGAGAGAAAGAAATTAATTTAATTATTTTTTATGTTATTTGTTCTTCTTAATAGTGTATTTTTAATTAATAAATTAGGAAAGTTTTTTTTTTCTGAAAAATTATTGAAATTGCTATAATACCTACCCAAGTAGTAATTTGTAGTTAAAAACCAGTATTGCAACGATTGTACAACTCTAGTTAAAAATTGCAAGAAGTAAAAAGAGTTTTCTAATAACGTTAATAATACTTCCCACCAACTTTGCTACAACTGTGTTTGGACAGTTTTTTTTTAACTTTAAGTTATTTTGCTACCTTATAAAAACTATTTTTTATAGAGTTGCAAAGCGGTTATTTTTTATAGAGTTGCAAAACGTTTCTTTGCAACGAAGTGTATTTATGGTTTAAAAATAGTTTATATGTAACCAGGCAACATGTAAGTTTAACGATGTAAACTCTATTTAAACTTAAAATAAACTTGGGTTAAAAATCAACGTTAAATAATGGTTGATTATACAACGTGTTTTTTAATTCATAGAAATTAAATTATTCTGGTTGAAATTGTGCTGTTATTATAACGTTATTAAAACGTGCTCCATTTAAAGCGAGACCAATTTCAGTTTTCTTTTAAACGTCGATGTAAAATTACTGCTTGGTTACATATGTATGATGGTATTATATGTATATCATCAACTGATCGTCTATAAAAACTGACATTAAAATATTTAAAAAAAAAATTGTAAGAACAGTAACGCTAGGATATTAACACAAGCTTAACCAACATTCGCGAGCAATGTCTTCTATTAAAAGAAAGTTTTTGAATTTTATTAATATAACTAAAGAAGTAATAAGGCTCCTAGCATACTCATCTATTGTACGCCAATTTCATAAATATACTTGTATGTAGCTTCAATAAATTTGGTACGACCTCAAATTCGTTCCAAAAAGGACATGTTCCTATAACTCCAACATACTTGAGTCTGATAAAAAAATAATTTACAATGATCTGGAATGCCTGTTCTCTATACATACTACAAAAGCAATTTGTAATTTATATACCGTCAGATAAGTCAACGTCGTCGACACGCAAACCCCACTATAGAAAAATTCTCGTTCCAAGTGCCCTTCAAAAAAAAAAAAAAATATTTCAATCTTTCTTTCAAACCGTATTCTCTTGTAAAGGTAGCATTTCCCATTTTTTTAATTTTAATTTTAATTAAATTTCAATGAACAAATTACATTTCCAATTCCCTTTTTAGTCAATGTTAATTAATCAGAATTAAATAAAAATATCAAGGCCATTACCTTCATACAATTTACAGGTTATGGCCATGTTATTTCTGTTCTGATGTTCAAATTGAAATAATTTTGATTGATATCAATTAAAAATAAATGTTAAAACAAATCGTTGCAATTCATGTCGACCTACGGTATACTTGGAAGTTCATAAAAATTAAATATTTCCATAAAAAATGTATTTTAATAATTTTACAGGTACATTACATAAATTAATTGCGAAATTATGTTCAATTAAATTTATATGCAATCTACATAGAGACGTACATAAAATGGAATGAAAAACAATTTTTATTGTTGGTTAAATGTTAAATACGATGATGTTTGTGTATCACTTAGCGTGGATACAATTCTACAAATTATTAACAAAAAGCATGGTAACAATTTCTCTTCATTAGCGAATTAGTCCTAAAGTGTAAAACTATATTTTACGTATTTTTGAATTTCGACATGAATATTTGAATACTTTAAATTCCTATAATATTGAAAACCATTTTACGTTCGAGTAATGAACCTAATGCTATTGAATATTTCTCTACGTATTTGATGTAACATAGTTCTGTGTATCGTACCATATCGAAATTAATTAAGAACATTTTTAAAATAGTTTTATGCCTTTCTCTTGACTGCACTTTACCCCTTTAACATTTGAACATATTCCTTCGAATATTTCTAAAAAAGCTACAGATTGTTCGGAAATATTCGTTTGTAAAATATATAACGAAACGGAAATCTGTAAAAAAAACAATGAACTGATAAAAAGGGACAGTTCGCGAGCAGACACCCTTATAAATAATGAATAATTCAAAAAAACAGAGAAAATTGGAAAAAATAAAACAAAGCAAAAAAAAACTTATGAGAGTAACCTATAGTGAAGATAGTAAAACACCTTTATTTCCTCGATATATATTAATAAGTGTCCAGATAAGATACGGGAGTGAATATTGAATAATGGTTCGACACTAAAAAGGTTAACCCTTCAATATTATGTGGCCAGCACTAACATTCAATTGGACAACCATTATTAAATCTGTGTGGTGCAAAAGTTTAAAGTAGCCTAAGTCTTATTTAAATGGACTTTAAGCTACTTTAACTTATTGCCACCGAAATATTGTAATATGTTGCTGTATAATAATAGATGACACTACGATTTATTATTAATCAACGTTTTTCGTCTGTGATTTGATCCTTTCGATGATTTTTTAATAAAATTTTGGATATTTGAATCCATAAACGTTAAATGAATTGGATAAATTAAATAAATTTTTAGAAATCTGAACAAAATGTCGTAGGTACATATCAATGGTTGGAATGGAACTTAGCAAAATAATTTCGACAAAAGCTTCGTCTCGAGTGGCTTCTTTTGTTGATCTAAGAAAAATTCTCGAGAAAGTTTTTTTTTTTTTTTATTTTTATTACTCTATAGCAAGGTTTGTCTGTATTTAATGTAATGTATTAGTCATCTATGTACATTGGATAGTAGGATATGCTATAGGCAAGCATTTTAGTTAGATTAGGATCATTGCTAGGTATTTATTATAAGTGAAGAGTTTTTTAATCGATATATTTATGAGGTCACCTTTTTATAAGTCAATAAAACTTTCAGGTTATGTAGTAATGGTTAAAAACCAGTAAAGAAGGAAAAATTATAATTTACCCGTATGAGTATTTGTTTATTATTTACAACTTTGTCCGTTTCTATTTTGTCTGTACAATAAATATAATTGGGTAAATTGAATACAAATGATTCAAAACCCTAGAAATGACGTAAAATTGATTGCAGCGCCATAATGGTATTTCGTGGAACTTTTTAGTTTATGAATGAAATCTTATAAATATAAATACTTTTCGAGTAAATGATTAAAAATCCTAGAAATTCAATGAAATTGATTGCAGCCCCATAACGGAAGGTCGTACAACTTTTTGGTCTATGAATGAAATCTTCATTTTTGTATTCTCTATAATTGTTGTCATATAAATTTCGACTACCTTTTGAGTAAATGAATTGTTTATATCAAAATTAGGTGAACACTTTACCACAGCCTTCCCTATTTTTGTCCAATTCGCTGCAAAAACAATAGGGATCTTACTCTATGCATAATTCGACTTAGAATTTCACGATAAAGACAATGGTGTTGAAATTTTTTTTCTACGATCAGTATTAGGGGCGTTACAAACTCCGTACCAAAGTTATAATACCCTTGATTAACATAATAATATCGGATTTCGCAAGGATTGCCATATAGTGTAAACTTTAAAAAATCATAATTTCAAAACCGCTATGCCAATTTTGATCAGTTAGGGCTTATTTTTGAGGGTAATTGAAATGCTCTTTGGTAAAAATATAATTAAAATAAGTTGTGGAATGATTTGACTGTTAAAAATTTAATAAAAATATAAAAATTAAAAAAAATTGAACTGCTCCTAAGTATACATCCAAAAAAATATTTTCTTTGGACCTTAATTTATCTTGTGGCAAAAATTTGGAAGGAAGTTATTTTTTGTTTGGGAACGTTATGATGGCATATTTGGGAGCTTTATTTTGTATTTATTTATAATGACAACATATGTTAGTTGTTCAAGCATTAGTGAAAAGAATATAAACGAAATAAATTTGATCCGGCTTAAATACATACAATTTTTCTACGTCCCCAGAGAGTTCAAATCATTTTAAGCTCCACTAAAAACATACAAAAAGAAACTGAAGTGGATTATTGGAAAAAATGTTGGAACACTGCATTGACCATTTTTTTTTTATTTTTGAAGAGATATTGTAATGTAAAAATATTCATCATTGCACACTAGTAGTCTACATATCAAATTTACGTAGATACGATGCAATTTATTCACTTCCAATATGTTGTACGTTCTTGTCTGTCCATCACTTTGCATATGTGTATATAGACAAGAGGATATGACAATAAATTGCAATGATATTATATTATGTATTTCATTTCATTTTAAAATTTAAAAAAATGGTTTTACCTTGACGCAAATGGCACATCTAACCAGGGTATAAAATATGAAATGCGCAAATAACCATAATGTACATTATTATGTAGGACTGCCAAATTATTTATGTTTATTTCACACAATATCAATTCTACTTGTCAATTGTTGGAAATAATCGGTTCACGTAGATATACAAGTTTATACATCACATATATGGAATTTAGATACCTATCTGTACATAGATTTAACATAATATATAATGCCAAATCAACATTTTCATTTCATAATCAACCATCAACATAAATATACTAAATCAAAATTTCAAATTATCTTTCCAGCACTTCTATCTGGCACATTAAGGACGTATCAAAAGGCAGGATGTGACACGGAACAAGTATCTCTGAGTTGCCCTCGAGGCACAAGCATATCAATAGAAGTGGCGCAATATGGGAGCACAGTTGGAGGTAAATATTATTCAAAATACAAAATAATGTATTTTCAAAATTATATTATTTTGTATATAAACGAACGGCGCGGGTATTTCAATAGAAATTTACTATATGCGATACAATGAATCCATATTCCCTTGGTGTTCTTGTCAGGAATAGGTACATATACGGAAATATAAACGACAAAAACAATGATGAAGTAAAATGAATGGAGAAAATTTTCATTGTTAATGGATAGCATTTCATATTATATCAAATAACGCATACACACATATCATACCATACACACAGAGAAAAAAAAACCCAAAAAAAAAGAATTTATTATTTATGATTTTATTATAGTTCCGTTTTTGGCTGCTCGCTTTGAAATCATATATTATAACGTTGGTTAATTTATGGATGCTAGCCACACTACTCGTCTGTATCCTATATACAGTTGATCACAATATTAATGATACTTTATAAAATACTTAATTGATTCGAACTCATCCATAGATTAAAAATATTATGAAATCTTAAAAACCTGTAGTTAGGATTATTACATTTTTTGAATCACCAAAAACCGCCCTTTAAAATAAGGGCAGTGATGAGTTTTTTTTTGTTTCATAGAATGTTTTCCATGTTGAGGTTTTTCGACAATTTTATCGTTATTTTTTTTGAAAATTGAAAAAAAAAATTGTTTAGTTAAAGAAAATTAGAAATAAATTTTACGAACTGTACTAAAAAGGACTGTCATTTTTAATCATTTTGCATGATGCGTTGCATGATTTTTTAACGCAAGTAATTTATTTATATGGAATTTTAAATCATAGTACGAACAGGGAATTTTAATATGAGTGTAAATAACTACCTTATTGACAAAAATTCTACTTTAAAAGAGTTAAAAAACCTTATCCGAGGCCTTTTATTAATATCGAAACAATATATTCAATAATTTTGTAACGCACTGTCATCTCTATTGTATTTGTAATACATTTACATTTAGATATGACTGTTTGATTCATGTAAATACAACATTAAACCATTATTAATATTACTTCGGAAAATCTCTATTAAAATATTGATGAAAAGCTAAACAAAGCTCACATTTATTAGTATTATTTTAATGATGAATTTTAAAAGCACTATAAAAGGAAAAAAAAATAAATTATTAATTTTATTGAAAGTTTGAACAAATAAAAAAATCAAATGCGCTGGAGGTGGTCCAATTCAATTTTAAACATATTAATATTTACATATTACAAAAATTATCCATTTTAAAATGTAAATACGAGTATGTATGATCAAAATTTTTAATTGCTGAAAAAAGGGACACCATTAATGTACTAAAGGACATTTTTGAAATATTTTTTGTTAATAAAAAAATTCCGAACGTATTAAATGTAAATTTAATAAAAAAAATCGGTTTTTTGCTCTATGTATTTATGAAATATGGCCATATTTAAGGTTTTCTTTTAGCCCTACCATAAAAAGAGCTCTAACTTCTAAAATAAAAGAGGTAAAAATCGCTTTTGAACAATTTGTAAAAAAAAGAATACAATTTTAGAATTTTTATTATACCTACCCATGTTTTTTTTTGTAGTTCAAAGGATCTCATGATATTAAAGGTCTAGTCTATGTTCTTCATTTCCCGGATTCAAAACTGACTGGGGATGAAACACAGTCTAAACAATGACAATATCTCTAAAATGGGAATGCTTAAAAATAGCGTTGAAATTGTCAGCATTTATAAGGTTTCCGTAAAAAGAACACCTCAAGTGCTCCTTTGTTCCACAAAAAAAGAGCTTGTCATGTCAAATTGAGATAAATGTATAAAGAGGAATGTCTAATGGACTCAATCTAGGGCGCCCACGCTCTTTCACACTAACTAACTAACTATGTTCTTCATTCGAGCGGGCTAGGGCCATTTAAACGTCAAAGATATGAATTATGTTAAAAGTATGTTTAACTGACGATTCAATTACATTCACATTGTGTGCACAGCTAACTCATTGCATCACAACTGATAAAATAACGTATTTGTAACGTATGAGCAACGTACTGAACACCATTTTTTTTTTTATATCAAATTGTGATATACGCGAGCGCAAACAAAGTGCACCATTTGTCTTATAAAATTCAAATAACATCCATAAATATTTTTCCAATCTTTTATCAACAATAAATGTATATACACATCATGTTATCTTCTTGTGATCTTAAATTTTCGGCAACAATAATTTTCATTGTCATTTTTATAACTACGAAAAGCAGTTAATCCTAGTGTTTGCTTATTTTTCTTCGTATTTTTGTTGTCGGAAAAAATTACAAACCGCACATAACACAATCCAATATAAAATAAATAGAAAAACAACAACAACGAAAACAACCAACAATACGAAAAACAAGAAAATCCTTTTGTTTCTACAGTAAATACACGACAATTTGAAATTATAATTGAAATATTAATTTAACTTTATGGCTTGTCACCATCACCCTTATAGATACAATTTTCCAACATAAAAGTGAAATCCATCAATCGACGAACGTTTTATATCTGGGGCCAAACAATTTCATCGAGCAATTTTTCATCGAATTGGTACAGAAAGCATAACATTTATATGAATTGTTATGTCTTGATGATAATTTTTCTTTTTTATATCTTTTTCGTCCTATTGTTCCTTTTTCGTATATACATATATGTATGTATATACATACATACATACATATATATACAGAATACAGGAGGGGGAAAGAATATGAATGGTTGCGACTCTGTTTGCCAGCCAAATAGCCTCAAAGCTATTTCTATTTCTTCTTATTTCCAATTTCATATTTTTCCCGCAGTACTCTTGCTATGGGATATTTTTCATTTCCCAAATTCATCTTCAATTATGTTATCAATACAAATATGGAATAATAAAATACATATTTAATACAATTTATTTGATGAAAGTAATTTTCTTAATTAACAGCCATTTGTTATAATAACGATTTTTAGTTTTTGTGCTATTTGCCTTTCAGTTATATCAAAAGTAAGAAGTTAACTGCCCTCAATTCTTTGGTTTTAGGTTATATATATATTTTAGGTATATTATATGTATATAATGTGGGTTGTTTTTTTTTTTTTTTGTCTATTTAATACAGAATTTTCTATTATTATCTTAAAGACATTTTTTTCTTCTTCTTGGATTTCTTTTCTAACTTTAATAAAACATTTAGTGATTAATTGCCACAAAAAATGTTACAGAAGAGTTAGCTTTAAGGTACTATATACTAAATGATCTAACTGAATATCATAAATATCTTCTTTTTTTTAAAAAAAAACGGTTTTTTTGTTTTCTTTTACTTAAGCAATAATGATAAGCGTCATTTTCAGATTTATGCTCAGAGAACAATTTTTTTTAATACTTCTATAAACTGACATATGTAGAAAATCAATCATCTTTATTTTGTTTCTCCTAAAGGGGGGGGGGTCTATTTGCTTTCATTCCTTCACTTCTTTAATAAACGCAATAATTAATTACCATATTATAAAATAGAATCCCTTCAACACCGCTGCAATGGATAAAGTATTAAATTCTACAATTTCAAACGTAATCAAAAGCACCGGAGAAAAATTTATTTATTTTTCTTTTGGTGGGAATCGAACCCTGATTCTTACGCTTCAATATAAAGGTTTACCTTAAAAGCTGTTATCTCGCTTAGAACTTTTACTTTGGAAAATTTTCATATCACCAAGAATATAAGAATTTTTCGTGTAAGCCTTAAATCCTTTCATATATAATACTAAAATATACCAAAGTATTTATTGAAAATTTTAAAAATAAAGTTTCGAAAAGCAAGAAAGTCATTTTAAAAAAAACGATAAAAGAACGACTAAAATGTCATGCTAGTTTTTGCTCCCTTTCCCTATTTCCTTCACAGCAAAATTATTTTATTAATTAGTTCCATACTGTGATTGAATCAATTATTTTATGAACAACCAAAATTTAAATAAGTAACGTTTACTCTAACTTCAAAGTTTTGATTGCATAATAATAATCTTAACTTATTGTTCATATGCTCAACTTCATCAAGAAAAACTTAAGATTAAAGCAATAAAATAAACGAAAGTTTGTAGGTAGGTATGTAAGGTATGGTACTTTGGTACATACCTACCAGATATATAGATATTAGACATTTAGACTAAAACTTCATCATAAAAACTTTTCTAATTATATACCTACCGTTAAATTACAACTTAAAATTTCAGATGGAAGTGCTGCCATTAGCATATGTCCGCAAAGTACTGATGACACAATGTTAGAAGCAATGCATGCTGGAGCTGAAATAGAAGTTAAGCCGCCAGAGAATTGTTTGCCACATGCATTACAGGTATATGTTACATTAATTATTATCTACATACGTTCTACGTATGTATATATTATTACCGACACATACATATACAATATATGTACATACATATGTACATTTTCCATTATTCTAGCTTATAATTTCTATGAATTTCATATGCAGAGAATATTAAATATAAATATAATGTGCATAATTTAATTAAATATAATGTACTGTTTTCCCTGTGCTTTTGGTAATTTTAATTGCTAATTAGATTTTCAATTTAGATGCTAACGTGGTTGGCTATTTAACAATAATTGTTCATTTATTTTATAAAAATGTATGTTTTTAAATTCAGTTCTCGATTTTAATTATAAGATGTTAATTTCAAATACCAAAACAAGGTACATATATAATTAAATGAAATAATAATATAATTAGCGGAATATTTAAATAATTCGACATTAACCATATTATCACAATACGATTGCACTTAAAAAAAAACAGGGTAACGTAGCGTGGGTTTGATTTTTGCCTATTTATTTGTACCTCTGAAATTCCTACAATAATCCGTATAACTTCTTTATTTATTGAAATATTTTTATAAAAATAATCTTGCTGCAAGGAAAATTTTATTTTCAATCTTTTCCGATTTTCTAACAAAATATTAAGAAAATCATCAAAATATGCGATTCAAAACTGGGTATTCTGGAACCTTATTTATCCATAGAGAAATTCTCTTGCATAATACACAGTTTTGAATTGCATATTTTGATGGTTTTTTCGAAATTTTGTTAGAAAATCAAAAATAATTTACAAGACAAAAAAGATTGGAAATAAAATTTTACTTGAAGTAAGATTATCTTAGTTATAATATTAAAACAATTAATGAAGTTAGGCGGAATAAAGTAAGAATTTCAAAGGTACTTTGTATAGGCAAAAATAAAACCCATGCTACGTCACTGTCTAAGGAAGTAAAAATGTCCCAACGAAATGCTATTCGTCGCACTTTTTCGGATTCCTTCTCGGACATCCTCCAGACTTTTTCTAACATTGTTGGACTTACTCAGACTATATCTATACATTTGCGATCTTCATAGACTTTCTAGGAGTTTCTCTTATAAGTACATGCTTAAAATTTCACTAACTTCCGTGGATTTACTCCATATTTTTTTTTTTTTTTTTGGCCAGAACTTTTTTTAAATTTCTTGAACTTCATTAGGCTCTGTTTGGGTATTAGACTTTAGAATTTACACAGGACGTAACAAAAGTACGATTCCTTCAAAAAGTGCAAAATGGCCCCCGTTATTTCTTTTAAGAGAAAAGTTGTGCAGAGGCAGGAGAATAGTTTTATGGGGGAAGGGGGAATTATATGCATTATAATCAATCCATGTTTTATCTAGATCTAGATCCTTGTCTTGGAAACCTAAAAATTTATAAATTATTGTAATAATTCATTAAAACAGTTTAAAATTAGTTAAAATCGTATAACAAAAACGAAGAAAAAAAATATGAATACAAAATATTTTATGAGACCCCTTTGTTATATGACTTGAAAAAAAAAATCTCTGTTGACAATTTAAGAGAGTTGGTTTGTCTAGTTAGGGCTCGTTCAATGAAGGTTGCAAGGCGTAAAATGGCGAATTTTCATCCCCCCCCATACTGCTATGCACCCGATGTTGTGTGTGTGTTTAATTTCATGGGAGATATACGGTATGATATTTTATTGTCTAAGGTTTGGGGCGAAAAATTTGCCGATTTGGTTTTTTTTTTCTAAACGCTTAAACTTAAAGAGTAGAGAAAGTTTTTTGTTTGATTGACTGTGTAAAACTATTTAGAAGTAGTATTTGTACATTTGTACATATGTAAAATATTAACGACTATTATTAAATACAATAAATCCAGATATTTATATTTAACATCAAATAAATACGCAACATTCTACAATAATACATCATTACGAAATATTTGTCGCTCATCATTAGACTATTATTAATTTGTAAACTCCCAAACTAACCTAACTTTAACCCCATCAGAACTTTAACCAACATTTCATTTAAGTACATAGCCATATATATATATGTATAAATATATATATATATATATATATATATATACAACTCGTAGTAATGTATATGTTGTGTAGGTATGTATTAAAACCTCAAAATGATTTTCCTGTCACCCTATTCCGAAAATTTCTATATGTCACATAGAAAACCTATACACACACTATTGAAACGAGAAAACATTTTCGCTTCAATCGCTCTAGGCACGCAAAGGTAATGTTTACTAACGAATGCATTAATAGACCAAATAGATTAATACACATATATATATGGAGTACCAGGTACATAAACCTCCAGAATAACCTAACATACAATAGTTGGTATACACTAAAATTTCATTTCTATCTATGTATATACATACTTAGGGGTATCATACATATATATATAGTATCAGCTTTATAGAGTTTTCGGAAAATGCCATTTGAATATTTTGATGATCCACGATTTTAATTAAACTTGAAATTATATGCAAACTATTTTATGAAACCCATGTCCTATTGGCATCTCATCCCCCTTATAATACAAAATTTGTTGTATCTAGCGTAATTAACTATATATGTACTTGTACATATATGAAAATATAGATTCCACCTACGTAGAACTTATTAATTTGCTTGTATTCTAAAAAATATCCCAATAATTTGTGGTTGAGTGAATTTTTTTTTTTTTAATTCATTTTTACTCAATAACTACAATAGTCTTTTATTATTTAGCCCGAGTAAAAATTAGTAAAACAGGTCATATCCAAATCACATCACTTAAATAACTATCAGAGAGAGAGAGAGAGAGAGAGAGATAATAATCCATATTGATTTCCAGACCATTTTCCAGATTGGGCCACAAACTTTAGACACATAAATTACCATGAAATAATTGAACGTTTAACGAAAGAAACAGGATACCCAACGATGAGTATAGGATGAGTATATAAATTTGATTTTTCGATGATTAAGTAGGTAAAATTTTTTTTCCTCACAGCTGACCTTAATTTCTTTAAATCTTTTCTTTCTAATCAATTAGTTTTATAAAAAAAAAAAATATTAATTAGTGACGTTGGGAGAATTCTATATAAATAATTATGTCTATATTGTATAACAAATTTTCGTGTCGCTTGAGTTCCAAAAAAATAAATTCTCTACAAAATTGCAATTAAAATTTTTCACCAAAAATAGTGATCCCTTACGAATTCAATATACAAAGAATTCAGTCTCCTTTAAGTATAGAAATACAAAGAAATAAATTGCTTTCAAGAACTTCAAATTACATCATATAGTTATTTATACGATATCTGTATCTATATCATAATCAAAGAAATAAAATTCAATAACTCCATACATACTTAGGTGTATTTATACAGTATTCATATTTAGTATAGTTTCAAGAAATATTCATCATAAAAGAGAGGAAAACTGAATGATGTGCTTTATTCAACATAAATCTTTAGAATGGTAAAGTTATGAAGAAAAACTTTCAAGGCGTCTATAAATTTTAGTGACGTCTTCAGAACTTTAGAAGTTATTCGTATATATACACCAGTCAAATGATGAAAGCGAAAATGCTTAATTTGCCAAATCGTTCAAAAAACACATACAATGCAAAATTCTCTCTCTCTCTATATATATATATAGACCGAATATACAATATATACATAGTTACATAATATAATATAGATAATTAAACGCTATGAAAGCTTTATCCATCATAAAGTTTACCATCAACAGAAAAGTTTGTTTAATAAAAAACAAAAACGAAAAAAAAAACAAAAAAAAAATGATCGAAGCCATTCATGTTCCTATTTAGTATATCAGGGTATTTTGATTATCGACTTGTTCGTAACAAACTGTGCATAAAAATGTCTTAAGTTTTCAAACACTTTGGGCGAAAGTTTGGAATATTCTTTCCACCTAAGTTGTGTATACCTACATAGGTATAAATACATAACAAATAATGCAAAATACTTCAAAACCATTCCTCCGTTAAATTAATTAGAAATACTTAAAATTGGAAATTTTTAATTTGATACACAGCAAAACAAAAATTGGTTTTTTAACATAATTATAATTATAATTATCAAATTAATAGAGAATTTTTGTTGGAAGTATAAAGTGAAATTTAAAATCCGAGCTTTGAAGATCACCTCAAACCTTTATTGAATCAAAAGTTAATTATTTTTGAAAAAATATTAACAATTACGTTGGAAGTCTTCATTATTCGGGCAGCAGCTGTTAGAGGCCGTTCATTTGTTTTTTTTTTTTTGCTAGCCAAAGTTCGTCGTGAAATCATTTTATACCAAAGTTTATATACATTTTTTTTTTGGTATACAATTTTATTATGTTTAATATTTTCCAAACTTTTTTGTCTTTTAATTTTGTTTTTTTTTGTTTTTTTTTTTGTTTTTTTTTTGTCTATTTTCTAATAAAATCCAGAAAACTTCGTAAAAAAATGACAACTAAAACCGTTGCAAACTTATGAAACGAAAAAATCTCTGGTTTTTAGTTGCTGTTTTGGACGATTTTCGTAGACTTTTGTTAGAAAATCGGCAAAAAATGTGAAGGCAAAAAAATTTTGAAATACATTTTGGAATAAAATGACAATAAAATTGTATACAAAAGATTTATGTTAACGTCAGTAGAATCGTTTAATAAAAAATTTCGGAAATACAGTGCCTTACAAAAGAAAAACCTTACAAATGTTGATAGATTCTTTTTAAGTTAAAATTATAAGTTTCTTTTTAAGTTAATAAGTAACTCAGTAACTCAGTAACGTAGCGTGGATTTTATTAACAAAATATTGAGAAAATCATCAAAACATCCAACTTAAAACTGGGTATTCTGTAAGCCTAATTATCCATAGAGAAATTGTCTTGCAGAATACACAGTTTTGAATTGCATATTTTGATGATTTTTTCGAAATTTTGTTAGAAAACCGAAAATAATTTTTGAAACAAAAAAGGTTGGAATTAAAATTATCTTTATCAAAATATTGAAATAATTAATGGAGTTAGAAGGATTATAGTAAGAATTTCAAAGATACTTTGTACAAGCAAAAATAAAATCCACGCTACGTCACTGGTATAACTCCATATTACCTTACTCTGAATAAAGCCACCATCTAGCCTAGATTATTGTAAAATCTAAAAGGATTTACTCAGCCCTACATTTATGTAATGTACATCTTATTCGATCGCTTAATTTTACTAAATTAGTTAACGACGAGAATAAATCGCAAACATATTTGGCATGTGAAATTCTAATTATAGAAGACTAACCTTTAAAAAAAATTCAGTTGAATTGCCCAATTTGAATCTATTAAATTTATGAAAATTAATTCTCTATATCATCTCTAATTAATATCTATAAATAATTCAAATGCATATTCCTTATTAAGCTATCTATCAACGCATTTAGATAAAATTTGCTAATACAGAGGTTGTCATCATTTCCAAATAGTTTAAGTACATATAATATCCTGTACTCCTATACATAGATATATTATCAAATCATAAATATTATTCATCAATTTACATATCATCATCATCAATATAGTACGTACTTATGTATACATCCATATATATATATATATAACATTCAAATAATTGAGCATGATTTTAATATTTATTACATAAATCATATAATAATATAATCAAATCATGTACTATTGTCATATTATAGTTATAACGTATACTAAGTAATACGTAAATATTTACCATTTGATTTAACAGTTTAACTCCCGTTTAGTATTCTCTATTGCAGAATGTAGTTGAGACGTGCCAAAAGAAGAGTCACTGTAAATTTCTGGCATCACCTCAAACACATGGCGGTGATCCATGTCCAACGAGACGAAAATTCGTTGAAGTAGCATACAAATGTCGACCCTGTAAGTATACTACACCTAACCTGAATTTTTTTTATTTTTCAAGTGTAAGGGAGCTCGAGTTGAACTGGTTTTTTTTTTTAAATGTTGAATATGAATTCTGTCAGACTGGCCATATGTAACATAGGTAGTTGTATAGTATGTATAGTTATTACAACCGATTGTTGCCTATAAGTCAAGAGAGAACTCCCTCAAATTTACTACAAGCTGACAAAAGACTGACAGATAAAACGTAAATTACCTCATGAAAATATGTATGAATAGTAGCGGCTAGAGGCAAGGATAAGGGAAAAGGCCATTATTAATTTGATAAAAAAAGTACTCACTAGAAGATTTCCTGAATTCATTGGCGATAGTTAGCAAATCAATGAATAAAATTACATTAAAACATACGAAAAATGTCTTAGTTATTAGCAGCTTAAATTTAGCGATGGATTACGATTACCCAAAGATATCACTAAGTTAACAGAAAGAAAATGATTTTTAAACAATGAATAAAAAATTTAATAAAAAACTAAATATAAAACCTTTCGATAATTGCAATATTTACAACAACAATTTACTCTGATCTCCCCTACATACATATAACACACACACACACCATATAAATCTCATTTATTTTTTGTGTGTGGTCCGTTTATGGTAAAATAGAAAATAAATTTTAATTAAAACTAAAAATAACTTGAACATAAATATTAACGTTTCTTAATTGCGATACCGCAACCCTTCTCTTATGGGCTAAAATATTTGAAGTGAACCCCCTACCCCCCGCTACTTCTGTTTAATATACCAAACATCTTAGGCAATGCGGTATGAAGATATTATATATAAAATATATATGTATATACAAATTCAGTATATATATATATATATATATATATAGAGGAATGTATATGGAGAAAAGGTATAGAGAGATAATCGTTTTAGCGTAGTCTAATAAAATTAAACTGATGCCCCCGCCCCCCCCCCCCCTCCATCGCTTTTCCACCAATTTTACCCACCCCATCCGATGAACACTTAAATTTTCTACTACAATTAATTTACACTACATTTCAACACCCTTTCGGGGGTGCCCACTTTGTTCTTTGATATAGGCATTCATTGAGAGAAAGAGACTCTATCTATAGCTATATGGAAATATAATCAAATTGATCAATGAATTTTCCACAATTTTATACTATATATAAGGAAAATCGTAAGTCTATACTACACTAGACAACTGGAAAATTTATATATGACTATATATACATATATCTTCTATCTCTTTCAATCACGTTTTGGCAATAATTGTATAATATTGGTTCTGTATCGATATCGCATTTTCCTATTCATTGAACATCATTTACATGGCTTTGTGCACGTCACATACAATCCATTTGTGTGGAAATATTCCCGAGCTACCTGGAATGATGGTCACGTGTAAATTGCCTACAGGTATTGTATAGATTTTATATACCGTTTTGTTTGAATATTATAGAGCTATACACTGCAGTATATATATACATATATAGTGTATATGAAGCGATAATGCTCTCGAATCTCGGTTATAAAAAGCCAGGTTATGGTATAGAAAAGCTTTCTGACTGTTATTCTCGCGAAACAGAAGCAAAAAAAAAAAAAAAGAAGCAAAAATATGTATATAGTATACACAAAACTAGTAGTAAAGAGTTTGTTTAACAATATTTCAAGAGAATAAAAAAAAGGGAAGCAAAACCATTGTGTCTGACAGAGAAAATCGCTTACCATTTTTATGGATAAACGGTAAGGATGCGTTGGCGTTTTAAGTCAAAGACAGCAAGCAATGGAAAACATTTTGAAAAACATGGTCGTTGACATTAACTAAACTTTGATATGTTGTTCGTACATATCCATATACATATACAATAAGTGCCTACAAACCATATTACGTAAGTACATATATACATAGATATAAACACGACAATAGTACCTAAATAGGTGTAATCGAGAGCAGTACTTGATGTACTGTATATACATATATGTCACAATATTTATGTACATATATATACCTTCCCATATACCTACCAAGGTTTTGTAAGGATATAAACGCCAAGTTATGCTATAAAATGGGGTCACAATGTTGAGCTATGTATGCTATGACTATAGCACAGTTTAAAATTGTATATTTTTGCATAAATAAACTAGAAAATAAAATTGTAGCATTGAATTAATTTAAAAAAAAATGAATTTTAGTTATTTTTCGGTTATTTATTTAGTTTCTCTATTAGGTACTGGCGGAACGGTTTTTTTTTACTACAATGAAATGATATTAAGTAGAGTCCAATAAAATATTGCTTATATTAATCGTTTGCGTTTAAAAAAATTAGCATCCCTTATTTATTCGGTTAATGTCTCAATGGCTGCGATTCATGAAGCCGTTTTTGTTGCCGTGAAATTCGTTTGCCTGTTTCAATTGTTTAGGAACAATTTTACTGCCCGTTTACCTTTTTTGTATCATTTTTTTTTTTCAATGATATTGGACTTATTTCACTCAACACATTGACTAAAACTGGTCATTGGTACTTTTAGAACGTTTTTACCTTTATTTTAATACAGTTTTAAGAAAATGTTTAAAATAAAGGAATAAAGTACCGGCCATACACAAATATTTCACTAACTGGACTAATTTTCACAACAAAGAATTTTTTTTTAATTCCCGCACATCAAACGAAACAATCACTTATAAAAAATAAAACAAAAATTATTCAATTAAATTCAATTATCAATAATTTATTTTAAATATGAAAATATATAAAAAAAAAGGCATTTGACATCGCGAACGCAGCGTTTCTATTTTCAAAAAATCCTTCAAATGAATTATTGAATGCAATAAAATACATACAAATGATCAACTTTGCCATCTGCACAAAGGTGGCAGTGTGTTTTGTTCATGTCATTTGAAATCGTTTTTCGTGTTTTTCATTCTTTTTGTCAAACATATATATTTTAATGAAATAGATGCAATTTTCATTGCACCAATAATGGAAAGGTTACTATAAAAAAACTTGACGTTTGAATTTCAAGTTTGAGAAAATTGGATTGCAACGCACCGATGAAAACATATTTCACGGCAAGAAAAACAAATTCAAGAATCGGACTGAATATATTTGTACAAATGATGTGTATATAAGAACACACATCGTAAAATTAGTATTGGAAGCATACTCTGGAGTAAAGACGCTAACAATGTAAATAAATCAATTTCCGTCTGTTGATTGAAGTTCTTTAAAAGTGACAATTTTTTTTTTTAATTAAAATTATGATTTCTTATATGAATGAATCTGTGGGATCTTGAGAAAAACAATTGCATTCAATTCAAGAACTTGATTTATTAATCAAAAATGTTAAACAAATAATTTGATTGCTTATGTAACAACAAATAATGTCTCGAAAATAATGTTATTGATTACATTGACAAAAGAGAATATTACACAAAATGCGAAATTGCAAGATTATAATTTGAAATGCTGTGACAGCTATGTGATTCAAGCCTACAAAATATATTGCGGAAATATCCACTTAAAACATCAGTAACATACAAAATATCGGTTCATCTTGTCATGTTCCTTTGTTTTATTAAATGTACGTAGAAAATATAATACCTCTATATTTCGTGTACACTGTGTACACTCCTACCCTCTATATCAGTATGTAACATCTATCCAAACGAATAAATTTATAAATTCATCCTTTCGTTTCCCTCCGCCTCCCCGCTTCCCTCATCATCCTTTTTATGGTATTTCAACAAATTCACGCTGAACAATGTAACACTCTTCCCTTAACTTAATTATTGTTTTACTCTATTGACAGATGAATTCCGCAGCAAAGTGGCTTGCGAAAATGATGTGATTCAATTAGTATGCAACCCCTATTCAAGAATTGCTATATATAGCGCAAGCTTTGGGCGCACCGAATACGAGAGTATACAATGTTCCCAACCACAAGGAGTTATGGAAGAATGTGAGTAAACAATATACATTTCTATGTTTAAATATTTGTATCCTTAGTGTTGGATTAGGTTAAGTTGTATGAAATGGGTTTATATGCTTTTACATACCAAAACCCACTGTGCCTCCCAAACTGCCAAAAAAAAAGCCAGCGAATATTCATTTCAAAATTAATGTTTTCACTTGTACTAACGTAAAAGTGTGCCTCGTCTGTTGAAACAATGTTCCTTTGTTTGTACCATATATTCACACAAAGAAGGTAAAATTAAAAATTCTTGCAGCTTGCTTAGTTTCTTATGCAACGGAAACGGTAATGGAAGTATGCCATGGCAGAAGACGATGCACGGTAACAGCAGATAGTGCAACATTTGGTAATCCATGTCGGCCAGATTCACGAGTTTATTTAAAAATTGTCTACACCTGCAGTAAGTATGAGTTTTTTTTTTTAAATTTTAATTCACACAACTGAACTATGCCAAAATATTGAAAATATTTTTTGCAGTACCGCGAAAAGTGCTAAAAGAACGTTTTGATTATTCCAATGAACCCGATGAACCGCAACAAGTCGATTTGGATCAAAATCAAGATGATCTATATGATGAAGATCAATTTTATCGTGAATCAGAAGCCATTCCACCGGAACCAAAATTGCATCGTGAATTATCGAAATCATCGGTCATATCGGAAATTCCAATATCATTAGAGCCAACAAGTAGCGCCAATCCACCGATGAGATCCAGAGAAAGCAATCAACTAGAAGGTATTTGTTCAAGTGCTTTTTGCTTTTTTGTTATAAAATAGCGGATATTATTTGAATTTAGTAGCTTAAGCTGTATACGTTTTAATTGTAGAACATCACTGTTCATTTTAATGAGTAAGTTCTCAGGGGGGATGTATGGAATATTTTCAAAAATATCCATTGCACTTACACAATGATTCAATTCATTAATTTAGGTACTCTTCGTGTAAATAACCGGATATGATTAAATGCATCTTCCTTTTTTTTCGGATATTTAATGTCTAGGTTCATAAATACGTAAAAAAATATAAATAAAAGATTTCGTATGGTGAAGAAAAAGATCTTACTTAAATATTAATTTTAAGTATCTAAGAAATTTTGCTTGCAACGAATTTATAAGGAGTAGGTAGGAAATTGAGAAATAATTTAGAGATTATAAAAAATTGAGTTGGCAAAAAATATTGCGTAAGTACCTACTTGTTATTTTCAACGAAATGAATTATAGCCTCATGTTACATAAAATTTTCACAAACAAAAATTGTGCCGCATGCTCAAAATGTTACTGCCATCATAAAAATATTCGTTATCATGTTACTGGGTGTTCTCAACTAATTTCTCCCTTCTACTATAATTTAGCTGAACATGTTCTTAGTGGACAAATCATAAAAAAAAGACAGATCTGTTTCACCATTCATTAAAAATACTTGTTCGTAAAATATTAATATTTAAATTAAGTTTTTATCTAACGAATGAATTTCCATACCCACAATACAGCCATCCCTGCCTTTTTACCCAACAAATTTAATGTTATCTAAAACCAAAAGCTTAATAAATATAAATTAAGGCGAGAGAAAAGATTACTATATTGCAGAAAGCTTGGTTTTAAAACCATTTAAAATATCATGAACATATATTAAACGCCTGCAAGATAACATTTATTCAAAGTTATTATTTAATGCAGCTCAATTTATGGCATTGAAAGGTTTTGTCTAATGCTATTATGTGCATACAGTAAATAAAGGTTTCTGTTGGAGAAAAGTTGTGAATCATATTTTATGTTGGCTATGTAAATATAATAATGTATGTAGATAGAAATCAAAATAGCAATATTAATGCATGAAAATTATTATTTTCGTAACATTCTTATTGAATACTAATGAGTTGCAAATATTTAGTTCTTGGTAATTTTAGCATTATAGTTAATAAAGTATATTTTAACAATTGAATATTTTCGATTATTTAAAACTGAACTCATAACATTTGCAGAGTTAGTTTCTGATTTTATTATTTATAAGATAGGACTCGGAGTTCATATAAAAAATTCATTAGGTTACTAACAAAATAACACTTCAGATCTTAGTTCCTGAAGCCAATCAAATGTTTTTTTTTATCCTGCGCGAAATTATGCTAAAAACAATTTTCCAGGTATATTACCTTATCCTTATATGTATGTACTAAACCT
The DNA here is from genome assembly GCA_026745375.1 of Platyura marginata. Taxonomy (NCBI): domain Eukaryota; kingdom Metazoa; phylum Arthropoda; class Insecta; order Diptera; family Keroplatidae; genus Platyura; species Platyura marginata. Next base: position 21,306 of record JANSTT010020609.1, on the reverse strand, counting down.
AGTAGACCGTTCGGGTTTCTTAAGCCCGATTTAGATCTCCGGCGAACGTGAACGTGAATTTGAGTTGAAATACTGAATACTTTCACCGCGAACATCATCGTCAACAAACGTTCAGAAAATTCGTGGTGGTTCACTTTTGCGTTTACACCCCTCCAATGAACGAAAACACGAGCAAAAAGTCAACAATGTTCACTGCGAATAGTTTTTTATACTGCGCGAACATTTATATTCACCATATTTCACTTGTTCACGGTCACTGTTGCGTTTACACTTGTAGTGAACTATGGTGAGTTCACTGGCGCTGACATTTCACGGTGCAAACATCAAATCATCGTAAATATTTTAATTCCGCATCGATTGACATCATTTACCTTGAGAAATCATCAAGGATTAAGGTGTTATGGAGAAAATGAGTTTAGTTCATGTTCACGTTCGCCGGAGGTCTAAATCGGACTTTAGGTAGAAGTGTAATCGATCCCATAGGACATGACATTCCGAAAGCAATAAAATTAATGAAATCATAATATTTTTGTTTTGATACCGAACAATTAGATACGTATTGATAAAGACATGTATGTATATAACAAAAATATATATGTAAGTATGCTCAGCTATTTAAAATATATCATCAACTTCGAAAAAAGAAAAAAAAACTCTCATTCTAATATCTGCAAGTATATATATAGTCAATATTCATTTTATTTTTCAGTCAGCACACCGAACGAACGATATATTATTAAAAAAATATCACAAAGCAGATTTAACTTTAGAAAACGATTTCTACGCTCTTACAAGGAAAAATCAATATACAAAAAAAATTCAAAAACGAAAAAAGAAAATTATTTTCCTTACATATTGGTTTGTTTCAAGTAAGGACTGCAGTCTCTACCCAATATATAATATTTGTACGATGAGTAAGTACGTGGTAGCAGGAATATTTATTTTTGATACGATGATGACGAAAAAGTGGAGTCAGTGGCTGCACTGCATATATTTGTGGATGAATTTTTACGATATGTATTCTTATTTATTTGTTTAAAAAAAAAAACTCTCAAAAACTCCTAAGGAAGTTACAATAAGAAATTGAAAATTCCTCCCAATCTCATATTTTATGTTAATTTAAAAATTCGCTGGATTGAATTTATATAGGATAATTAGAAAAACTATCTCAAATTTTGAAAATCGAATTTTTTTTTATTTTAAAATTTTGAAAAAAAATAAAAAAAAAAAGATCAGTCAGCGTTTAATTTATGCCTTCGTAATTTCTATGAGGAATTTTTTTTTGTCCTGTAAAGTTCAACTGAAAAGTTTACAAGTTTTAATTTTTTGGCAGCTTGTAACTTTTAATTGCCTAATTATCCCCACTCAATTAATTTATTATTATGTATTTAAGTTTAAATTAATAATTTTTTTTTTAAATTTCATGTCAGCTGTGTACTTCAGCTATTCATATTTCTAACGGTACGGCCGCCACTGAAACATATCATCCACAATATAGTATAGCTTATAGCTGATATATGTTTGTATATATGAACATTGTACATATATAGCTAGATTCTTTCACGGAAAAGAACCATAATATATTATTGAAAGTTATGCATTTATTTACAAAAATTTAAAATTTATTGTAAACGGTAAAAGTAAAAAATAAAATAAAACGAAAACGATATTTTACATAGAAGGCGAATAAAGGATAAGCCATTTTCCTTATTTCGAAAATCTTCCGTCTTTGTTGGCTTTAATTTTCCGCAATACTACAACGAAGAGAAAAAAAAAAGGGAAAATGTGTAAAGAATGTAATGAAATTTATAAGTCTGCAATATAAAAATGAGATGAAAACGATTTAATTGTATATACAGAGGGTATACGAATAAGAAAAAATGTTTGGTGGTAAGGTGGTGTTTTTTTTTTTTTTTTGTTATTCTAAATGCCACAATATAAATAACAGGGCGGAAGTGGTGTCTTAATTTGTAATGCCATTTCTCACATTTTATTCCCACTGAAAGTCTAATTTTTCTGGCAACGACTTGAGATTGCTTTTGTTCGCCTAATTTGCAATGTATTTGCTGACTAAGATTTAGGTTTCTTTTTCATTTTTTTGTTTTTTTTTTGTGTTTTTTTTTTTAGAGTTTGGCTATAAAAAGGGGTTTTTAATAGACGATCGCATTAATTTTGTACAATAATAAGACATAAAATTTTGACGGATAAATTTTTTGAAATTAATTAACTTTAGGCACTGTTTTCTGCATTTTCTTATATTTATTTAGATTAAATTTCAAAGAAGATTAAATTTGTGTATAAAATTAGAAAACGAAAAATTTATCGTATAGTTAAGCCGTTTATCGTAAAGCATGAAGAAAATTATCGTCGAATAATTTATCGTTATAACTTTACTCAAAGTGGTCCACTTAAAATCTCGAATAGAACTTAGGCCCGTATACATTAAATTATTTTATATATCACTTATTGCTTTGCGATAAATTATTTATTATCACTTATTGCTTTGCGATAAATTATTTGACGATAAATTGTTTTACGATAAATTATTTTACGACAAATTAATTATTGATAAATTGCTTTAGCTTTACGATAAATTATTTTACGACAAATTAATTCAAAGATAAATTACTTTATACGATAAATTATGCTTTATATTTCTTTTTATTATATAATGAAAAATTAGCGATTTTCCATTTCCTTTAACTTATCTATAATTCAAAATGAAAATTTGTTAGACATTAATGGCGTTCTGTTACATATCGTTGTCAACTACATGTCAAAAACATTAAAGGGGTTTTTTTGTTGTTGTTGTTGTTATAAAAATAAATACTCTAAAAAGAGGGTAGCCCTAATTCTGTATTTTCATGGTTCAGCGAATACAAAAAGTTAGGTTTTTTTTTCCTTAACCCATTAACGGCTATTGGGTAGCATAATACCCAAAAATAGAGCAATCTTAGAAAAAATTTAACTGGAGCCAGGTGAGAGGCATTGCTAATTGGTTTTCATGGATAGGTAGATAAAGGATAGGACTATTTAAAAATAATTTGGGCGTCATATAGTAACATGCCTTGAGGTGGTAGTTAGTGGGTTAAAGGTCAGGAAACAAAATCGGAAAAATGCACGGAAATGACTCTGGAAAATTGGGGGACTGGAAAATCGGAAAACCCTCTTGTAAAAATGCGGAATTATATGTCAAAAAAAAGTATATTATTCGAAAAACATGGAGGAATGCATGACATATGAATAACTGATTATTGAACTTTAAAAAAAAAATTAAATATCATGTCAGTATAAATACCCTAAATAGTGTCTGTGTGAATTTTCGTCAAAATCGAACGAAGAAATTAGGGGTCAGCCGTTAATGGGTTAAGAGTATCAAATGAGTGAATGGTTTTTGTTTATTTTATTAATTTATTGCGCTATCATTGCATATTTACGGTTTGAGTGAAAACAAACATTTCGAATTCATTTCCCCACATCGAATGAGATTTTTATTGCAGTTACCAAAACTAATGCCATTAAAATAGTGTGTTTACCTTTTTATCACCATCGTTCTATTGTTAAGAATGAGTGAAAAACTAAAATCTGTATGGTAATAAAAAATTAAGTGGAAGGGTTTGTGGATAATATTAAATGTTTGTAAATAAATCTGGCAAAATGCCTTCACTCTTTTGACCTCGATTATTGTTTCTATTTACTAACTCATATAAAAACCGGCATATTTTTGTCTAGGTTCTATTTATGATAGTCAGTATTGCAAAAAAAAATTGTGTATTTTTTTATATACCATCTTAAAAATAATTTTGTATTGTACAATAAAAAGAAAAATTAAAACATCATGACACTTATACCCACTAGATAATACAAACCCAATCATTTCGCTCTATGTCTATAAATATTGTAGGACATGTTAAATTTAATTTCTAGAATAAGAGAATTTCGTAACATTATTAAGATCTAAATTTAATAGAAATTTAGACAGAAGAATATAGCGAGAGGCGCAAGTAGTTTATTTAACTATTTGTTTTTAATACAAAAAACGTACTTGGTATGAGTGCATCTAATAGAAACTTAGAACTTTTGACTACATAGCTTCTAGATGTTAAATAATTTTATCAATCAATAAGTTATGTAGCTGAATTTGTGTAAAGTGTTTTCATAATTTGATTTAAAACCAAAAATTTAACCAGAAAATATTTGGGACATCGATCAACGAAGAAAAACGATCAATTTTTTTGATTGAAGATTTTTTTTTTACTAAACATATAATGGAAATTCTGGTCAAATCGAATATTTTCACTTTAAGAGATCTATTTGGAAAAAAAACTTTGATTAAAAATAATGCATGCAAATATCTCAGAAAGAAAACGTGCTTCTATTAAATACACACATTCCCTACTGTGGCAAGGAGTGAGTCATATCCATTACTTATACTTCTTTTTTTTCTTTTTTTTTTTTTGCCAAACCCCACACCTATCACTATTAACTCCCTTAGTGTAATACATAATTTTTGCTGGGGTATAGAAGAAGAGAAAAGTTAAAACGTGACCGAAGGCTCTGATGTCGTTTAACATTAGGCTATGTAATCAAATTATTATTTTTTTTTTTTTACTTTTAATGAAAGCATATTAACCATATTAAAATGACATAGAACCTGGAGGGGTCATAGAGGATGGGTTGGTATTGTATGGACTAATATACATAGTTGGGTGGGTAATACAATATACAGTGTTTGTTCTCCATTTACATCAAGAAAACATTAAACCACAGAAAACCTTTCGTAATTATACAACAAAAAATGTTTTCGAAATAAATTAAAAAAAATTAAAAAAAAAAAAAAACATTTTGTCTATATATGGAAATTTTAACAGTGACGTAACTTGCGATACTTATAAGCTGTGGTAGCTTTTATATCTCATGCAAACGAACCCAATAATAACATAAGTTTTCTGTTTGCCATATGCAAATATGGCCGTGGGTTAATTTTGTTATCAACTTAGTTATATTTTCTTTAGCAAATAAATACACTTATATGCCTGGAGCATGTAATACCGTTTATCTGCCTTAAGGTTATATGCCCCCAAATGAGCTGTTGACTTGCAGAGTTTGCTATAAGTTTCTGAATTTTCGCCATGTCATTTTATCATTAAAATAAATTTCATTATATGCATTAAACGAAGTTCAAATGTCAGTTTAGTGTGCGCCTATACTCGTATATATAAAATAAGACATAAACTCCCCTACATGTTAGCATGCTACATAAATGTAATAGTTTTTTACAGGAAAATAAATAAAATTATTAATTTCTACGTATATACAGGAAACTTGATAGTTTTCTGTCAAAAAAGATTACTTTCTGCAAATTCCGTATTATAAGGACAACATCAAAGAGAGATAACAAGTACAATGCCAACAAAACTTTGACAAAATTACGTAAACTACTATGATATGTAATCTATTCCATAAATAAATTAGAAAAAGTTTCTCAATATTATTAAAAAATACGATTCGGGTCTGTTATTGATCACCGTCAGGATGTTTTGTAGAAATAATAAAAATAAAAAAAAACTCTCCAAATTATAAATTGGGTACAGGGTACATACTCTAAAAAATATATTTAAATTAAGAATTTTCACTTTAAAGTTTACCACATCCGCTGAGCTGCTTCGGATGTAGTATATGTAGTAATGATAATATAATAATGTAATAGGGGTTGGAATTCCGGAAGCGCCATTTTGGTGTCCTAAATTTCCACTGAGATAGACTAATTAAATCTCTTACCTTCAACGCCCTTTTCTTTTTTTTTTCTCGTTCGGTTCTTTATTAGCAGTTGCTTTAACTTATTTAGCTGTCTAGAGAATCTGGACGTATTCGTTCTCTCGGTAAATGTTCCGATATTTTGCACAATTTATATTACATACACATTATTTACATTACAATTACATTAACATTATGTTTAATTACCAAAATTTTTAAAATTTTCGGCACTGGTCGGTAATTTACGTAGAACAGAAGAAAAAAACAACTGTACCGTTAAACAATGACTATATATAGTATGTGTGATATGACGTAGCCTATTCACTGATTTTTTTCAATCATTTCTTAACACATTTTAGTATGAAAACTCTATAACTTCACTAGTATTGATCGAATTATGATATTATTTATATTTAAAACATTTTTAGGTGCGATAGAAAAATTGTTAAAAATTGTCAAATCGGCATTTTTCTAATCACCAATTACAAATGGCCAATGACGTCTTTATTTAATCGGTGTTGCCATAAACTGCTTTCCTTTCCAATTTTAATCATAGATCTATAATACTAGTAGATTGTCTATATTCTATAACTAGATCTATGATTTTAATACGACCAACATAAAATATTATTTAATTTAAATATGGCGTCCAGAGAGGAAAAAAACCTAATAAATGCACATAAAATCTTAAAGTTTTTTTTTTAAATTTTCAATTATATTGCGCGAAATTCAATTGTAATGTTTTAACCATAATATCGCCTTTAGCTATACGATTACCTATACATATACACTAAAATTCTAAATACCTATATATGTAGGTCCGATAAGACATAAGCCATAAAACATGATTTGGAATTCAGTACCAGTATTAAAATTCAACATTTTCATGAATTTTCAATTCAAATCGAAATAAATGTGAAAATCTACGTTCCGTTTTTTTACCATTCTTATCAATTGTTCTTTTGCATGTCACATGATTACTCAGATAATTTATAACATGAATTTTACATTTTCTTTTTTTTTTGGCGTCTTCGTTTTCCCCAGATCAGTGTCTATAACACTGTATAGATACTATACCTCAAAAATATCATATATAGATTGACAATGGTTGCGCATTTTACACTTTCCTTTTGCTTCCATCAGTCTCATGTCTCATCGTATGTACATACATACAAAAAGACTCCGACTTGTTAAAGGATGTTTGTGTTTATACATATTAATGTTTGCACACTATATATACATACATACCTTCTATATATAGAAATCGTCGTTATTTTAAATGACTCCATTTTGCCACCCTCGATTATTTCGAATAGAGAATAGAATTGTAAGAAAACGGTACACAATAAAAAGTAGTCTTATCTGTCAGCCGGTTGACGTTTATTTATCTGAGCAACTATTTATAAAACAATAAGCAACTTCACTTAATAAATCTCTGTTTTAACCCAAAAAAAAATTCATCATTTTGACGACAAAAGTCTCTCTATATAATAAGTTAAAAAGTCACAAGCCGCGTAGACATTGTAAGTTAGACATAAAATGAAAATAAACACAGAGAGGTTGATTAAGTTTACTGTAAATTATGTCTACTGGGCGGACATTGGTTGGGGGGGAGGGGGTTAGGGGTAAGGAGATGGTGGGTGCACAATTCAAATTTTTGTCTGAATTTAAATTTTGGATTTTGTTGATTGATTAAGTTACATTTTATATTTTTGTTTTGTGTAGGAGATGATAAAGTATAGGTAATATAAGAGGATGGTACATATTTGAAAAATAGATACAATTTGGAAAATTAAATAAATACGCACGGAACATTATTCGCATCAATCTGAAAAGTATGTTTTTTTTCTTTTTCAATTGAATAATTTCTAAAGGTTATTTGCGAAGGTGCGGGTAATGATCTGAATACAATAATTTTTCTACCATTAACTGTAATTGCTACCTTTATTTGTGCTAAAGGTAAAATTGATAAAAATCAATTATTCAATGGATTTTTTTCGAAATGATTGGTTCAAAAATTATCGCTGAGTCTAAACGATGACGATCACAATATAACATAATGCTGTGAAAATTTAAATATAAATAGTAATCCGACTCGAAGGACCAAAAAAATATAATTTTACTATGATTTTCTAAAATTCAAAATTTAAAATTCGAAAATTTAAACGCGCATCCGATAAAAGTGAATTAACATTACATTTTTGTAAAATGATTAAGGTAATTCTGATGAATCTTCAATTAAATCGCTAATTCTACTATTTTTTTATTTTTTTTGCATGGTTTCACTATATTTTCAATTTTCAAACTATTTTCCATATTATTTTAAAATTCACACAGCTGCTATTTACCCACAATTTTTTTTCTTTTCTGTACATACCAAACATCAATTTAAAACTGCACACTTTCGGTATTCCCATCCAACTATTTTGTTTTGTTTTTTAAATAATTATAAATAATTTGTTTATTTTTGTATTGTTTTACAGTGTCTTATCCTAAAACTTCTATTAAAAATTATTTTCAAACCAAAAATTCCATACAAAGGGATATTTTTAGTCCCGCCACCACCTCGAAATATCCTCTGAATGAAAAAACGGTCTGTTCCGATGGACCAAACTGTGATGACAAACCAATTGGTTTTATAGCTGAGTGGATAAATGCATACATTTATTTAGCACGTAAGTTTCATTATAAATTAGCTCTTCTTTTTATCTTTTATAATTTCATTTTTGCTGATAAAAATAAATTATTTTAATTTTCTTTTTCTTTTTTTTTCTTTTTTAAATGAAAATTCTCATGAAAAGTGGTGAAATTGACTTTATACACAAGCCAATTTTGATATAATAACATAATTGCTGTATATGTCTTGTTTATTATATGATTAACGTTAAAATAATTATAAATTAGCTGGAATGGCGCTCTTTTTTAACAGAAAATAAATGTAAACAGAATCATTAAATTTGTCATTTTTTTTTTAATTTTTTTTTATAGAGAACCAAGAGAAATTCTACCTCTACCTCATCATATCGGTAACGGCGGGCGTTCTTTTATGTTTAATGTTGGTCATTGGGCGACTTCTAATACAAAAACGTCGTTTGAAAAAAGAACCAAGCACACAACCGCCCAGTCCTGGTGAAACGACACTGCCGAATGGATTTTCCGATGATATATCGGAAATAGATGCAGATATCGATTTGACAACACCACTGCCGCTTCCTAGTGTAAGTCGAAGCGATGTAAGTGTTTTTGTAAGTCTTTTTTTCTCTCTTCCTATTAATGGCTTCTTAAAAATATCAAGTCAGGGTCAGGCTAAAGTTACATTTTGCTTAGGACTGTAGACATAGGAATTATCTAAACTACACTAGTAGAGTTGGCTGTCTGATAGTCATCTCATTGTTTTATAAAATAAATTAACTGTTTAGCTATAAATAAATTTCCCATTAACACATTGTTTGTGTTTGCTAAAGCTAGAGGAAGATTGATCTTCAAAATCACATAGACTAACAAACTGAAACTTGAACAAAAATTGATATTAGGTCGGTTTGTTACTGAAGTATTAGAAAAAATTCCTCATAAAGGCTCTCAATTCCTGGGAATTGTTCTAGAATTCCAAGAAAAAAGCTCTAAACTTTTCGTCCTATCTGTGACACGAAATTCATCCGTTTTAGCAGAGCCTGACAACAACTGCAATTTTGGTTCAATATTTTTGAAGTCAAATTTTTTATCTCACATTTTTTAATAGAAAAACCGGTTAATAATCATTAACCCTTATCCTACCAAGGTGTGTCTTTGAGACACATTTCATTTTAAATACTCTGCTACTCATTTAATACGTATACCCGTGTACCGATCGGAGGCTTTATGTTTTTTATCATTCAACATTTTGACAAATAAAAATTACTGGAACAATCTACCATGGTAAAAATAGCCTGGTTGGATTAGGGTTAAAATGCCTATATCGAAAAAGTCCCGTTATGCCCTTTTGTTTAAAACATATTCATTTCGAAAGTAATTTTTGGAAGTAAGAATTGAAAAAAAAATATATTTAGCTACTAATTTGTTAAATTAACAACAGATAAATTGTATTAATACCAATATAATTACTAAAACACTAACAAAATAATTATTTTAGCAAAACTATGGTGCCTATGCTCCTTCCCCAAGCCCATACGGAAATTTGGGGCCATCAAATGTATCACACACGTCCACAACCATGCTCGTTCCTTCCAATTCAATTATTGGAGGTCAACCACCCGCCATAATCGGTGCTTCCAATGCTCTAATGTACCCAACAGTGAACACACAAACTGGTACTATTCATTTCTTTTCCACTATTATCAAATAACAAAAATCCTCTACACCACTAAACAATTCAATCAATAATAATTCTAGGAACAATGATGAATTCCCATTATCCACCCGTTTATATGGGCGGTTCGATTATCGGCCACGGAACATTGCGTCGACCGCGTGAATACGAACATACGCCACCAAGGATTTTGTCGAAAATTGATGCCGATCAACAGTACTATTATGGATGACATTCAATTAATCAAAAAGATCCAACAATTGTTGATGAGACAACAATCACATTGTGCCCTCCCGGACGGACATACTGTTTCTAGAATCAAATTGTTTTGCAGAATATTATACTGCAAAGTGATGACTTAGTGTTTTTATAGTCATACAAAAAAAAAAAATTTTGGTGTGCAAGAAGTGCAAGGTGAAACAAAAAAAAACAAAAGGACACAATTTAAAAAAAAAACTGATCAACAGGGTAGACATTAAATTATTTTTGTAATTGTTTGACAAAGAAAATAAAATCAAAATGATCTGATCAATAGAAAAAATTAAAATTAAAATATTTATCGTGTGTTTAAATAACATAAAGAATTTAAAAAAAAAATATATTATTATGTTCTGAAGAGACCGCAGTGTTGACATGTAATAAGTTTGTATATATTCTAGAGTCGAAAATTTTATAAAAAAAAAACAAACAAAAAAAATTAATGCTGTAAGTACACGTTATCAAGACTTAAAAAACGATTAATCTTAAGAAAACTATTTATTGCTATTTGTATATATAAATAATTTTTAAATGAAAAAACAAACAAGAAAACCATAGTTATAATGTAACATGACGGCGAGATTGTGGTAGAATATTGTTCAAAGTACTGAATTTATAACATTAACTCCAAAAAAAAAAAAATCTATAGAAACAACGGTGTCAGATGTGTGTAGATAATGAACAATAAAATAAAATTGGTGCAGAGATAGAATAAAATAGCAATAAACGGAGAATAAGTTAGTAAAAGAAATGTCGACATAGAGGGTTTCCAAAAACAAGAAAAAACGCTTAGAAACGCATTACAATGAAAAACAAGTAAGAATATTACCTGAACTTATAGTGATCGACGCACCTGTCCAGTTGTCTTATACCATGAAATGAGAATTTTTACTAAAAAAGAGGACAAATAAAAAGCACGCAAACTATTTTTTTCTTACGAGAAAGATACTTTCGTATCCTTATCGTGCCATATTCTAGAAATTTATTTGCCTACTAACACAGACATTGAGGAACAACTATCGATAGAATTGTACTGAATATTATCCAGCTGGGCATGTTGTACTGTTTGATATTCTGTGTTTAGCCAAAATTAAGCTCAATTACACCTATCACAGCATAGTATAGATAAAAATCTGAGTGAGATCTCTAACAAGTAACTATAGAGAGGAGAAGATCATTAATAAAAAACTAAAAAAAATAAAAAAAATAACGAAACTAAAATTAAATTTTGTGAGGAACTCCGGAATTAATCGAATAATTTAATGATTTGAAAGAATTTAGTTTTTACGATCGCACTTTGATGCTAGGGAACGATCGAAAACCTGAGAGACTCATACTACAATACAAAGATGTTAGGTTCATCATCATCAGGAGTGGCACTGATCGAAGCTACTCAATTGTATAACATAATTGCTTAATACAGTAGTCCCCAAGATGTGTTCCGCGAAACCCTAGGGTTTCACCAAAAAAAATTCAGAGGTTCTGCGTAACAGTCTTGGCAACACAATTTTATATTATTCATTCATATTTTGCTTGGTGTCTTAATTCTTGATTCAACGATAAAATCCAAAATCCGAACATGTACCATAATTCCTTACTTATTTTTCATATAAAGTCATATATTTCCCTCTCGTTTCCTCGAAAAAATACCAGAATCCAATGAAAGTCTAATATAAAAACTAATATAAGAATTCGTTCACATTTAAGTTGTTGTTTGCAAATCAGCCCCGATGCAATTACCATCATTCATAGCCTGTCCATAGGCTACTGTGCGCCTATATATTATTAAAAGTAAATGCTGCGCAATTAAAAAAAAAAAAGTTTCCACCATCTGTAGAAATTTTTCTGAGCGTTCCGCCGCCAAAATAGTTTCGGTAATCCTGGCTTTTAATAGTTAAAAATCATCTTTTGAACAATATTTACGCACATTTAAGATTGTTTAAATTTAATTCAAAGACACTTTATTTAAAACGTTATAGGTATATGAAAAATGAGTCTTAAATTTAAAAAGAAAAAAAAAGAGTCAGACGATCATAATCTAAAATATAAATATTGTTAAATATAAATAAAATTCTAGGCACAAATTTATTAGATAATTAAAAACTATATAAATTAATTTAAGCGTTTTTTGTACTTAAAAAATGCACTACACAGAATCATTTTTGTATTTAAATTAAAAAAAAAAAAAAAGAAAAACAAACAAAAATTCATAAAAACAAATTTTTTATACCTAACATTTAGTATTGAAATTGTAAAACTAACAAAACAAAAATTGTAATATATTTAGTTTTATTTAAGTGAATCTTGATTTTAACCTAATATCGAAAGTTTATAAGCAAAAGTGTTTTGTGTAATAAAAAAAAACAAAAAACAAAAAAAAAACAATTTACACAATAAAATTATAAAGATATCAATTCAAATGCAATAATAAACGATTGTGTTGTTTTAACTCTATTTTATTGATCGTAATTCCCTCTCTGGTTGCTGATTATAATTGAATTTAAAATTGACAATATAAACATAAATATTGTACAATGTACAACATGCATAGCAGAGCCATAGCTAGATTGTACTGTTTGTTGTGAGAAAACATGTATCGAATTTGTTGCAGTTGAATTTATTTTGACTTTTTGTTGTTGTTATAAAAAAAAAAAAAAGAAAAAACCAAAAATGTTTCTATAGGTGAATGGTGGAAAATTTGTGAAATTCAATTAATATCGATCAACATGTTTATGTATAATTTTAAATTGTTTAATTATGTAGTATAGTTCTAATTATCTGCTAGCAAACCGTTTTTAATTTAGTATGACCACTTAATTTTTGGCTCAAACATTTTTAAAAAACAACACTTTTTAAACTGGATTAACATAAAAAGTGACAAATCGTAAAATACAAAAAAAAAAAAAATCTTAAACGGAACAAAAGAATCTTAGGGTACGTCCACATTGAACGCCAATAGAGCTTGTGCTTATGCCGGCTGAAACAATTTTAGTAGCGCATAGTAAAAGCTTATATCAGCCTACAAGTAGTAGTATCAGCCTACTGCCTTTGGTAAATTATAGAAATTTTTTCAATATCGAGTAGTTTTAATTATTTATTTCATTATTTACAGGAACAATTTTCAAATGTCAAAATCATGTCAAAAATGTCAACAAAAAAACATTCATGTAGGCGCTGGCAATCCAGCAACAGCAACAAGTACAAGCGTTAATTGTGCGAAACACAATACGAATACATGATGATATTTCTGCTGCTGGTTGTCAGCAATAAACATAAGCAATAAGCACAAGCGCTATCAGCGTTCAATGCACACGTACCCTTAGACATGTAGTGCCAAATAAAATTAAAAATATTCATAAGAAAAAGTATTAATGACGCCATGAAAAATATATTGAGGTTGAGGTTAAGTTAAGTACAATTTTCGCAATCCTTAGTAAAAAATTGATTAAATTAATTGTTGAAATAAACGTTTCATCAATTCCATTCAATCCATGTGTAGCGTGATAATAAAAATGAAGATCAATAATTTTTAATCTACAATTTTCAAAAACTCTCTGGAAATTAACCGACGGCATAAAGGAACCGGACTATTTAATGATTTCTTAATTTCTTAGCACCTAGCTTATTATTACGATATCACATTCACAATACATTAAACAGAATTAATTTTCCGCTTTCCATCACGTTTTATTTTTTTTTTTTCATTTCTTATATATTAATTAAAGAACCGCGTTCTCCAAAGCAAACGAATTGTATATAGAATATATACGGATTAAAGCTAGAAAATGATAAATATGACAAAGGAAAATAAATCCGCCTCGCGTTTTTTGGCAAGGTTTGTAGATATATAGAAAAACGAAATTGTCGGTGCTCTGGCTGTGACAAAATTATTTGATATAAATCTCACCACTTTTGAAACCATTTTTGGACATAATTAAGTTTCACTTTAAAGCAAATAATGAAGAAAAATGTATAATCTAGATAAATTTACGACTTTGCTGATAATAAGAGTATATAAAAGCGAATTCTAAGTAAATTGAAAAGTGTTCATAAAAATTATACAAATCTTCTGCTTTAAATATCCTTTTTCAAGAAATGTATATGTGTCCTACAGAATTTTAACCGTTTTTATATGAAAAAAGACCTACTTTCAAGTTTTTTTCGAAATGATATAAGGAGCGAGAATCTTTTCCATTTAAAATCAACCTACATCGGTAAAAATTTAAATTTTTTCCACTCGACAAAATTGTGTCCCAAAAATGTGTCCCATGGAATTCTACAAAAACTCTATACAAATGTTCCAAGGGTTTAACGAAAAATTTTCTCTCGTCAAAATTGTGTCCCAAAAATGTGTCCCATGGAATTCTACGAAAACTCCATACAAGTGTCCCAAGAGTTCCACAAATATTTTTCACTCGGTCTTTTCTATCGATAAACGAATCTTTAGGTTATTAAATCGTCTATGTATGCAGAACAAAAACTCACTATCTACATTTTTGTGGAAATTATCTATCTAATGTAGAAGACGACATTTTTCTAACTTTATTACTTACTAAGACAAAAAAATTAAAACTCATTAACTCATTGACTGCAATGTTAAAAGTGTATACAAAAAAAACTCAAAACTCGAAAACATGAAAATGTAGATAGTGAGTTTTTGTTCTAAATAGACGATATATTATGGACAAATTTAACTTTTTCCATGTTTCCATCATTGTGACCGGACTACTCTGACAATATGTATGGACACAAAAAAAAGCTTTGTTTCAAACTTGCTTGGTATTTCTACCAAAACTTATTTATTCGCATAAATCTGTAATGTCAAGAATTTAAAGTTGGCAATACTGTAAAGGATTTTTATAATTAAATTACGTAACCGTTGGAAAAAAATATACAGGTAACCCTCGTATAACCCCTCACTTATATAACGCTTTTTCGCTACAACGCGGTTTTTTGAAATTGCGGACGTCTCTTGTACAACGCGGTTGCAGTTTCGTATAACGCGGTCTTTATATTTCCAAATATTGATTTTTTCACATAAAAAATCCTTAAAATAGAATATTCATAATAATTTATACAAAACTCTATGGTTAACTCTGTTTCATGTCTTCATTGGCTGCATGGGACCGAATAATTGGAAAACCATTTAAATTTAAACTCACCTAAAAGTTTAATGTAAACCATTCAAATTCAACTGAAATTTGACAGTTGAATTTTTTGAAAAAATAGCGGTAATATTTGATTTGGAACATAACCCTACTTTTTGTATGGGTTCCTTGTCTGGTATACCGCGGCATTTTTGTGGAACCTAACCTCCACGTTATACGAGGGTTACCTGTATTGTGAAAAGTTATTTTATAAGCTGAGAATGTTGTAAGAATTTGTTTTAAAAAAAAAAAGAAGAAATTAATACCGGGGAGACAATATTTTGACATTTTAACCAAATCACGTTGATCAAGGTTGTTTTGCTGAATCTGTCAGAAATCTTCTAATCGAAATAAAATGTGAAAGTAAAAATATTTTTAAATATCATGTTGACTTAGCTGTCAGTCAAAATCGTCTTATATTACTTTTTTTTTTGTACATATGCACAAAAAACAAATTTATTTTTTTTTTTTTTTTTACTCAATGTAAACCTTTATTTTACAATATTTTGTTCACACAGCCACACACACACAACTGACACAAAACTTGCAAATCGACATCATTTAGAAACTAATTCCAATAATAGCTGTTGTCACTGACGGTACAACTTCTGTTTGTCAAACTGTCGATCCTTTTACTGTCGAACAGTTAATTTAAACTTTCAACAGGTTAAAATCAATATGAAACATTGTTTGTCTTCCATATACAAATACCACCACATGTAAAATGTAACAACTTTGACGTATGTCCCAATTGTCCCAGTGTATTTGAGGTTTTTTTTTTATTTTTATTTGGTAGAATATCAATATTAAAGGTACCCCATTGTGTTATATATTCACCTAAAGGCTGATCAGCGTTCCCAACGACAACAACAAGAACGGGAAAAAAAACAATTTTGCAAAATTACATTTTTTTTCTCTGCACATCCCTAACCTCCAGGGCTTTCAATACTTAACTTTACTGGTCCCTCTGTCTGTCCTTACACCATTTCTATTATGTCATACGTGACAATATTATGTGCCATTGCTTTTGTTCAAACTATCTTAAGTAAACATCAAAGTGAAAGCGACTCTTTTATAGGAAAAGTTTCCGAGAAAACACCACAGTCAAAATTTCATTCCCTTTCTCCAAACCGTAACTTCCTATACTACATATACATATATTAATATATATATATTTATATATGAGGATGTGCTTTACAAACTCTTCTTATTTCTCCATAGTATGAAAGTTTTCGTTTTGAATTCGAAGCGGAATTTTTGAAGGAAAAGTTGAGCAATATGTTTACCAGCAACAGACGTAGTATATTTTACGAGAAGTTTAATTTATAAATTATTTAATGTCTTTTTGGGAACTTTATACGCAACCAGAAATTGTTAAATAGTAATGAGATATTTAGAACGAAATCATCAAACTTAATATACCGAACACAAGTACGGTTGTGAATCGGTGAATCCCCTCTATTATTCATCTTGTGAAATTAGCTAATTACTGTGTGTGTATGTACTGTACACTCCACTCTCTCTCTCTCTCTCTCTCTCTTTTTCTTCTTTCTCTGTACAGGCACACACTGTGTTTGTATCGTGCATTATTATTCGTAATGTAAACTAACGGAAATGTTTTCCTTTATGTCAAATTATAACTTTGTAATTGTTCAAGACTGACATAGAAGTAATTACAGGGTTTTTGTTTTCTTCTTATAGATGAAGTAACTTTCTTAAGTAAGTACGGGTAAAATGTTGAGGTTTTAACAATATTTTATTAACAAGCTTTCACATTTTCTATTGAAATTGTTATGTGCAATTGGTTCCAGCATTACACTCATAAAGGAATATAGGGTGAAGCGCAACAACGACTATACTCCAGATAATGTTGAAAATTTGAAGATGTCTGTATGAAGAAGTTTTTTAATCTTAAAAAATGCTAACGCTATGGTTATACATATATGCAGCCAGATATGGCTATTATGACAATTCTGTTTTGGCCCCCCCCCCTTTAAATTAGTTGTTATTAAAGTTTTCTGAAAACATTACCGTCAACCTAAAAGATGACGCAAATAGTTGCAAGGACGGCTTTCTAACAGATTCAATAAGGATCAGAGCTGCATATGTATGTATAAAGACACCATATATACTTTTTTTTAAGTACATGTAGGCCCCTACAACGCGGTACTTCTACAACGTGTTTTCGCTGCAACGCGGTTCAGATAATGCGGATTTTTTTTCTATAACGCGGTCTTTTCTAGGTCTTTTCTAGGAACGTATCTACCGCGTTGTAGGAGGCCCACCTGTACCATATTTTTTTTCAATGCTGATATTTGCTTTTATCCTTTTTTCCATTTCCCTACATTTTTACTTTTTTAAATTTATTTTAAAAAAACGAAACAAGTGAACAAAGGTCAAAATGATTGAAAATTGACCAAAACAATTCATTCGATCGCTATCAATATTCAAGTATTCGATCAACTCATCATTTGCATTAAAAGCTACGTTGTGCCAGAAAATTGAACGAATGGCAGAATAAGAAGAGAAGATAAGTGCTGTTGAGGTTGCAGTCTTTCGAACGCTCATCATGTGCCTTTTTCTGAATTTTCCGCAGCTTGTCGAATATGATCTTTATTTTCCGGGCTTATTAGAACCCGTCGAGCGTGTTTTTGCAAAATCAACCAAAAAATTTGGAAAGTCGAGAGCGCCAATTTGCAGGTAGCAATGCTGAAATTCATTTTGACCGTTAAAGTTATTTTGGATTATAATTGCTTGGAATTTCACGATTTGCTAAAAACTTAACCAGCGCTGCTTCGCAAGTAAGCAAGCTAAGAAAAATATAATTACTTTAAAAAGTCGCAAAATGTTAGTCCTGGACCAATGTCTGTTAGCGCTGCTGCCAAATAATGACGATAAAATTCTTCTTCCCCTTTAAATAAAACGTCCTTTTTTGTATCCTTTTTTTCCCTGCCAAGATATGATATCATTATGTATGTATTTGTATATGGAAAGGACATAAAAACCAACTATTCTATGCAATTAATATTTTTTGTGCTCGTTTTTTTGTTTATAAAATGACCTTAAAAACTCGATAAACCGTATTTTAACTATTAGGGATTAGGTATAGTCCTTTATTTAAAAAAAATTGCCTAAATATATTTGTGTAGAAATGTATTTGTCAGAATTTTTGAAAATCAAATTTGCGGTAATAAAATGTTAAAATTAAAAAAAAAAACGGTTTTCTGGAGGGTCAAATAACTTGACTCCCAATTGTTAATTTAATTCTCCCTTAAGTAGGTTCATATACATGAAAAATGATTAATAATTTATTTGATGCAGTTACAGAGAGAGGTAACAAAAATATAAATGGGAAATCTCATGTAAAGTATTTTCTATTCAATTTAATAGTACTTAGTATTGCCTATGTACGTAACAACATTACATATACCGATACCCAACAATATATCTACTTTACTTATGTACTATATAATGTATATAACGATACTTAGTATAGGAGCACTTAATTAGGATGTGACGTAACTATGAATAAAAAATTACCGCACGATTTTACATAGAAATTTATATGAGACATTTGTGAGTATATTGCCAAATATTTAAAGACAAGACGATTTTTTGGCTTTGCTAAGATTATATTCTTAAATGTAAATGTGAATCAGAGCTGAATAATGATATGCTTTTTGTTCATTCTTGTGAATAATTTTACTATAGAATTAGCAATACTACAATATACACACATACACACACAAACACAATAAGGAACTGGATTTTGTTAAAAACCGCATTAGCAAAGCAGTGGTTAAGATTCTTGATTTATCATGCGGCAGAACACGGGTACGAATCCCAGATAAAAAAAAAATTTCCCTAACCCTAATCCTACCGAGGTATGTCTTTAAGACAAAGTTCATTTTAAAAACTCTCCTACTCTTTTAATACGTATATTACCGATCGGAAGCTTTATGTATTTTATCATTCGACATTTTTAAAATAAAATTTTTAACTTTTTATCTACATTTAAATTTAATAAAAATAAAAATTACTGGCACAACCTACTAAAGTAAAAATAGCCTCGTTGGATTAGGGTTAAAACAAAAATTTGAAAGGTGGGATTTGTATTTGAGTTGAGAGCGGGTGGTTTGGATTCCACATTGAACACAGTGGCCTCATGTAACTTTTGTATTCAAACAATACATTTTGACAACAAAACAATACATTTTGATTCTGATCCCACACCACTTATAGTACCTACCTAATTATCCAATTTAGGAAAACTTTTATCATTAAAATGGATTGGAATTCATCTGAACTTCTTTCAGTTTTGTACACGTTACTCCATGAACCTTTGGTAAGAGTAAGGCCCAATCTTGTTGTGTTCCACTTCACCCTAACCAACCAATTGTACCCACGCCCTTTACCTTTTGCTTTTATATAAATTTTTGCACAAATTGCTGCACAGTCGTTCAAAATTTTATTTTTGAGATTTTTTTTCTTTTTTTTTTTGTAAAGACTAACTCAAAAAAAGAAAGAAAATGCGTTTGCTTAATATTCCTAAAATTATTCAGTGTATACACACCGTTTTATTTGCTCGCCTTTTATATTTTCTCAGAGCGCAACATTATTTGTTCAAAAATATGCGGGATTTAAATTGAACTTAACAAGCTCTAATTGATTTATTCTGTGTTGGTTTTGTATTCGTATGAAACACAATGGTATACTTTAGTTGTATATACATATACCTATACATATATACCTATACATAGTTATATACACAATTATACATGTTGAATACATAAACGAAAATATATAGAATATAATTTTATGAAAAGAACTCATACAAAATCTACCTGCATTTATCCATAAAGCTATTCAGAACACTGGCTGTGTTGAAATCTAATTGAAGTTGGTAACAATGCAGTTTGCACATAATTAAAATTTATGAACAATTTTCTATAAATTACAATTGGAATATGATTGATTGAAGATAAACTGAGGATAGAAGTCAGGATTAATAATATTTTTCCCGATAGCGGAAAAACGACTGGAATTTTCATTAATATTAAATGACGATTTGACGACTGGACGAATAATATATAGGACAATTGGATATCGTCTATGTATGAGGTAAAACTCACTATCTACATTTTCATGTTTTCGAGTTATGAGGCTTTTTATACCCGTTTGATGTAGATCAAAGGTATTATAACTTTGGTACGGAGTTTGGAACGCCCCTTAATACTCATCGTAGAAATTTCAACATAATTGTCTTTCTCGTGAAATTCTAAGTAGAAATATGCATGTCCGTCTGTCCGTGATCAAGATTCCGGCCAAAGGGGTGAAACTAGAAAGCTGAAATTTTGACAGTTTATTATTTAGTCCTAGAGTAAGTTCTCTGATGTTTTTGGAACAAACCGGACAAAAAATATGTAGGGCAGGCTGTGGTACAGTGTGAACCTAGTTTTGATATAATATAAACCATTCATTTACTCGAAAGATATTCGAAATGTAGAAAAAATGAATATGACAACAATTATAGAGAATACAAAAATGAAGATTTCATTCGTAAACCAAAAAGTTATACGACCTACCGTTATGGCGCTCCAATCAATTTTATTGAATTTCTACCGTTTTTAATCATTTACTCGAAAAGTATTTAGATTACGGAAAAAATAAATATAATGAAAATGATAGAGATACCGACCAAATGGCTCAGTGGATTGAGTGGTTGCCTTTGGAGCGGGAGGTTCCGGGTTCAAGTCCGACAGGGGTTGAAACCAGACAAAGTTTTTCTCTGGTGTGTTGACTTTAATCTGTGGCCGGGTGGTTAGATTGCACTTAAAA